>JAUCMS010000127.1:6937797-6952189 GCA_032357445.1 Enteromius radiatus | reverse complement strand
AATGTTCAGTGCTTTGCTACAATCTGTATTGTTAAAAGCGCTATATAAATAAAAGTGATTGATTGATTGATTGATTGTTCTTAAGTGGCGCCGGGGGTTCGATGGCCATGAGGTAAGAGGCCTGAAATACATCTGAAGACAGACTGCAACCTGGGAAATTACATGCTTAGAGGTGAGGTCACTTTGGAGAGGGACACAGGTGCAGAGCAACAACACTAAAGCCTTCAGCTCTTCAGCACAGCGCCAAGAAAAACCTTGAGGACACAATGGTGGGATAATATGGACAAAAGGGCTTTTGGGATACAGCAATAATGTAAGGCCATGATGAATTATTTGGGCTCTTACTATGATTTTGTTAGATTTTTCTGACATTTTAGACCAATTTTATTATATTAATATAAAGAAATGCAGCAGTAATAAAAGGCAATAATGAATTCATCTGTTTTTTTTTTCTATTTTATTTTTATTATTTTAAGACAGACAAGTTTTATTATTAATAATATAGAATACAAAATGGCTTCTTCTGGGATATGAACTGCATTTATAAGTACTATATTAGTAATATAGAATATATCATTATGAATTTTAGAAAATGTCTATTAATGTAATATATTAAACAGGTTTTTATTTGAGCTTTTTTGTTTTGTTTGCCCTAATCTATCGGATTGTTATTTAATTGTAACTAAAGTTGCTAAAAAATAATAAAACAAAACAGAATATAGCAAATACTGTAAAACAAAACAAAACACAATAAAAATAAAATATTACATATACAGAAATTATTAGTCAGTCTGCCCTTATACTGGATGTCAGTAGATTTTAGTCTGTGGATCTGTTGCTTCGAAACTAAAAGGGTCTGCTACATGATATCAGAATAGTGACGTTAGTATATTATGAAATAGCATTGTTATAAAATATTAATGTTATTTCAATGATTTTAATATGTGATTTCAAGACTTAATTTAAATATATACATGCAATTTTCATCAATCGATTATAAGACAAATTATGACAAAAGAGAGCAGGGCAAATTAATGCATAAAAAAATCCATTAAAAAAATGAATCAACATCAACACCACAATAGGGGATATGTCAATTAAATATAGAAAATGTTAAAAGAATAAATCGCATAACGTCTTTAAAAAGACAAAGAGAAGAAGAAATCTTTTACAGTCATCAGTTTCACCTTTAAAATTGCTGGTCTCTATATGGCTCAGGTTAGTCTTTCAAAATGTAAAGCAAAATGTAAAGGAAGTCGAGTCACTTAGAAAAAGGATAATATTTGTATTTGTTAATTATACAAAGCAGACAGTTGGTAAACTAATGATGTGGGGTCTTACATTCCCGCCATCGTTCATGAAGAGAGAGAGAGAGAGAGAGAGTGAGCGTGAATACTGCAGTGACAGACAAACTCTCAAGCACCAAACAGGCCAGCGTGGTGCAATCCTCCTGACATTTTTCATTGTGTGTAATTGCCATTCATTCACTAATGGAGTGCATTGTGTCAGTAATGACAGGAAATGTCAAGTCCCCAACCCGAGTAGGGGTTCGTCGCAATTGTTTGCCTTTTCACATGAAAATACACATGCGTTTCCCCCTGGAAAGGGGAAGGAAAGAAAGATACGGTCGTGTTGTCACTGGAGAGCCTTACTTTTACAGTTAAAAAGTCTGAACACATTAAAAATCTGATATAGAAAATGTATTTTAAATAAACATTTTATTAAAAAAAAACCATTTTCATTTATTTGTAGTTAAATATCTCAACCAATAGTCAATATCCTTATGTTGAGGTCAAGATGAGACATTAGCATATTTCCCACCCACTTTTTGATCTTTCCCAGTTGAACACTGTTTTATCAGTCATTACATACACAACAAAATGAAAATGAGACCAATCACCATTCATTACCCATAATAGGGGCACTATAAATAATGAAAAAAATGCAAAAAAGGAGAATTTTCAACAGTGGTCTTGTATTTTTGAAACTGTAAGTTATTTGCACTTGACAAATTTTCCAATGATACACAAACCCAACATATCTTTGCAGGGTTTGGCATACAATCCTATACAACCACTTAAACTACGGGGCCGTTGAATGTTTGAATCTGATTGGCTGACGAACATTCTAATTATTCCTTACTTAAACTTCAGAATGTTTTCTCAGAATGAGTTCTAATACTTAAATTTTAAAACCACATACCTAAGAGTCTAAAACCTTTCAGAGGTATTTGCTGGCTTGATGACATACCCTGGCCGACATAGACCATTGGCCCTGAACCAAATTGGTTTGTCCTCTGTTCTGATGCATTATGGGGAAAAAGGAATTGAAAACAAGGGGACCAAGAGGTACCAAGGTCCACTTTGTGCTCCTGATTGTATTGAGAATGAGACCCCAGCAACATGCACTTCAGCCCGGGCTACAAACAGAAAATCAATACAGTGCAATTAAGCACAAAGCAAAGCTCAGAGGAGAAGCAGCGAGATTTATTTATTAAATTCAAACTCCTACGGCTACGGAAGTTAATTTGGCCTGGGTGCTTTGATAGCCCTCTCAAAGCCACTTCTATACTAAGGATAACTGCTTAGAGAAACATGGGCATACATACGAAGAGTAAAGAAATCAAGATTCATAATAACAGATTAGATTAGTGGAAAAGTATGCTTTATCGAGTCAAGAGACAAACTGAGAATGCTAAATTACCTTTTGCAGTTTGTTTTTGAAGGAACGTCTCTTATGCTCATCAAAGATGCATTTACTTGATCAAAAATACAGTAAAAATAGCAAAATTGTGAAATATTATTACAATTGAAAAGAACTGCTTTCTATTGTAATATGTCGTAAAACGTGATTTATTTCACTGATGCAAAGCTGCATTTTCAGCATCCATACTTCAGTCTCACAAAATCCTCAGAAATCATTCTAATATGCTGATTTGCTGCTCACGTAATATTTCTTATTATCAATGCTTAAAACATGATTATTCATTTTATTGAATCTTTGGAATTTATTGAATTTTATATTTTTCAGGGTTATTTGATGAATAGAACGTTCAAAGGAACACATTTTATTGGAAATTGAAATTTTCTTTTGCAACACTATAAATGTCTTTACTGTCACTTTTAATCAATGTAATGCATCCTTGCTGAATAAAAGAAAAATAAATAGCTGACCCCAAACTTTAAGTATAGTAGACACCGAAGGGTACCTTTAAATGGTTGAACAGAAGCTAGTCATTTGCATTTAATCACTGAGCAGACACTAAAACAACTCAAAAATCAGTAACATCACAAGCAATTTATCATTAATGATTTAACAATATTGCGCAAGTCAGCACTTTCACAATGCTGAGATGCACGAGTTAACTAGTCATGCATCATTCTCAAACAACACAAATATATATGTATATTGCGTTTTTTGTCATTTCTTTGTAATCAACTGTGAAATTTACTTGCAATTTTCTGAGTGAAAATTCAAACAATCATGAATAGCTCAAACGACTCCTTTTGAAAAAGCCACGTTACCAGATCAAGTAAAATTTTGGCCTTTATTTGTGCAGGAATTATGGGTGATTGATTGACGTTCGCTTACCAAAGCTGTTCTAATGGGTCTGTACGTTTCCATCTGACAGTGGTGCGTAATGAACGACCTTGCGCGCGCACACTGCCTTAGCCAGCACCCCAGAGAAATTAGAGGCCTTGTGTCGTTGTTTTGGTGAACCTTGTTTCTTTTCTCCCTCTACATCTTGTCTTTCTCTAGCGCTCGGCCTCTCTCCCTCCTTCCACGGCCTGCTGTGAAGAATTTGATACAGGTCCGGGTGTGGAAGCAAGGGGCGAGTAAATGAAATATTGATCCGCTGCTCCATGGCCTTGCCTTCACCTTGTCCCAGCGCTGTGAGTTACCGACTTTTTCCGTTCTGCTTGTAATAGGAATTATTACAGAGGGCTTGGGCGAGTAATTACTGGGCATGGCGAAGGGGAGGGCCCCTGTCGTATATTTCTGTAAAGAAGTTATTTACCGTGCCTTCTCCAAGACCAACCTGGCCCTTTTCCCTGTCGCTCTCCGTCCGGCCCCTGTCTTTTTTAACCTTGATTCAATTCTGTTAACTACCATTAATCATCTAAGCTGTCTAGGGAAGTTTATCAAAAGCAAAAAGGGGGTGTGAAAGGGTCGGAGAGAAGAGGAGTGTGTACTGCGGTGTTTGACATTGCTTCTAAATTTAACAGTTGTGGTGTTTGAACTGAACTGACCCCTATAGAATGTTCTAAATTGCAGTTCATAGAAATACAAGCAATGCACTTCATTAGTTTAACAAAACAACAAAATGGGCAAGAGGTCATTAGATGCAATATATATATATAATTTGAAATTAAATTTGTGTTGGAATTGTGTGCACACCTCCATTCCTTTTTTTTTTTTTGTCCTTATATTAAAATCCCTTTCCTCAAATGAGATTCCTGTCAGAATGAGGTAGTTCTGCACAGGCCCCTCCCACAATAGCTGATTGACAAGACCATCCTACCTTAGACCTGCCCTGGGTGAGCTGTCATCAGTCTGTAGTTGTGTAGACTCCTGTGCAGGGGAAGATCAAGTTTTGTGGTTGATGTTAACAGTCTGCTCATCACACCACAGAAGAGAGGGCGGGGTCAGAAGGGCTCATTAGCATTTAAAGCGACATTGACTTAAAACAGCTTGCAGAAAACAGAGCTCATTTTGAGAAGGTAAAAAGGGTGTTTACACTACTATTGAGAAAGTTTGTTATAGACTTTTTATAAAGCCCCTAAAGAATCGTATCAACTTGTGGAAAATAGACATACCTGTAAGCTATACATATTTGAAGTATCTAGATGTGTGCTTTGATATTGCACAACCAACTTAATTTGGTTAAACAATCTTGACCTGAAAGAAGACAGAAGATAGTTCTTGCTATACAGTAGTGCCCATTGTTGGCAAGACTGAGATTTTCTTAGACTTCTTTTTTAAAGTGATATATTCCTCCTCCATGATTCTTAAGATGAAACATACTGTATGAATGAAATGTAAATGTAAAAAACGGAATATTTAACAAAAATAACAAAACTCTTTTAAGCATGGATGATAATCAGAAATATTTCTTCAAATCAGCGTATTAAAATGATTTCTGAAGGATCATGTGACACTGAAAACTGGACTAATGATGTTGAAAATTCAATAAATAAAAACATAAATATGAACAAATTACATTTTAAAATATATTAAAATAGAAAACACTTAGATTATAATAATATTTCAGGATTTGACTGGTTTACTGTATTTTTATGAGCATAACATTAAAAAAAAAACAATGTTTAACATTTCATGTAATTCTTATATAATCATAATTATGGGAAACCAGTTTGTTTGAGTTTGAATTTGTGTTAACGTTTAATGGTAATGCATACTGAAAAACGAAATACATTATTATAAACTACACAACTAAAACATTTATATGAATTTCTTTCCATTTCAGTTCATTTTAATGTTACTTTCTTGGATTCATATTACAAATCCACATTCTGTTTGCTGTTCAAATTCATTTGAAATTCAAGAGTTTTCAATTTTATTGGCAATTCATCTCTGGTCAGGTCAGGGTGGTTCAATCTGATCATGTATCTTTACAGTGTGTGTGTGTGTGTGTGTGTGCACCTGCACCTGCTGCCATATGTATGAAAAAAGACTTGGGGAAAAAAAAGGTCTATGTTGGTGTTGATGTATACCAGCGTCGTTTCTAGAAGAAATGGCCGTTTATTTGGCTGATAGATCGGGTGCACCAGTGCCCTTGCTTTGCAGGAAGGAAAGGGTGCATGTTGGATTGGGCCGTGCATGTACCGAAGGTCACTGTCAAGAATAGATCTGAGGTTACTGGGGGATTCATCTTGGGTACGTACCCCTGAGGGGAAGATATGACATCCCAACTTAACCTTTTCCTGTCTTACTACAGTCTCTTCCTGCTGAACACCGTGTATTTATGTAGCATACATGCACTGGAGTCTAAACTAAATGGGTTCGAGAGCGAGACCCACTTGGGGACATGATGCATTAGATTAATAATTCTAATGCAACTCTTCTCCATTCCTAGTCAAACAGTCTATCCTTGTCTGAATTCTGTGGCCTTTGGGACTTTAATATGCCCAGACTGCCAACCACATTGAAAATATTTGTTATGCACATTCAACTTGAAAGGGTGTACAGACGTGCAGAAGTGGAGTGCTAAATACGAGAGCAAGAGAGTGAAAGATGTTTTTTCTAATGCAGTACAGAGAGGACAGGACCTGATTTGATTCATTTGTTGAACGAATGAGAGGATAAAAGCAATAGAGATGGAAAACGAGGGGGAGGGAAGAGAGTCAATAAGGTATGAGTGATGAGTGGAGAGAAATCAGGATCAAGGGCAGATGGAGAAAAAGACTAATGGAAATAAAAGAACAGGAGAGGGAGATAGAAAAAAGCACAAAACTTTACTTAATACTGAAAATGAAGACTTGAAGAGATTTAATGGCATATCTGCGGATGACCTAGACATTTAATGCGATTTTATAACAATGAAGTTATTTTGAAAAAAAAAAAAAATCATTCTAAATACTTTATAAAAAGGTCATTAAGCTAATATAGGAGTTAGTGAGGTTAACCTTTAAGGTTATAATTCAGTAAAGCGTGACATGAAACAAAACATAACAATGGAATTAAAAAAAAAACCAAATGCTACAGTGTTCATGTTTCTAGGGGTTTTTTCTTTGGCCAGAGTGTACAAATAAATTGTTTTTTATAGGATTTGTAAAATCAGTTTTATCATGAAATCTGTGAGATTAGAACGATGGAACATAGTTCCTAAACTACACAATTTCAGTCGTCATTATGATATCATATGCACAACAGCATGAATTGTACACTAAATGCAATACCTAAAACGAGGGATTATTTGAGTTGAGTAAACTTAAATTGTTATGGCAGGAAGAACACATTTTTTTAAGCTGAAAGGTTGAATTTTTTGTACAAATCTAAAAAAGTGAGGTGTGCACTGATTGGTCAGCTATCCAGTGTTGTGATTGGCCAAATAACTCAAGAGTTGCCCCTTATATCATAACATGATGCCGTTGACCTGGCGCTATGACACCAAAACAAATAAAAAACATTACAAACAACATTTGTTGCATCCAGTGGAGACATGATTACTGATTATCATGACTTACTGTCGTTTTACACACCGCGTTGCATCCTGCCTCGTAAATATAACAACATGTCTGCATTTACTACCCTGCAACTACCCTTCACTGCTCAAAACTCATGTTTGAATAGTATGTTGCTGATTCTTTTAAAAAGAAAACATAACTCACTTAAAGGTTTGTGAGTCATGTGACACTGAAAACTGGGGTAATGATGCTGAAATGATCATTTTACATTACAGAAACAAATGACATTTGGAAATATAGTAAAATAGAAACCAGTTCATTCAAAAATATTTCACAGTATTACTGTTTTTAATGTATTTAATCAATAAATGCAGTCTTGGTGAGTAGAAGAAAACAGTAGTACGTCTTCAATACATGACCAACCAATTTTACCAAGCATTTGATACAAGAGCTGCTGTTGTGATGCTACAAACATCTACAGGCTGTTCTCAATTTACAGAATGCACTTATTGATAGGGGTCAAGACAGAAAGAGAGAGCTCCACTAAAAGCCTCTTCTTCAATTCAAGCAAAGCTGCACCTTAGATTTTTTTTCTCCTCATGGAGCCTGTCCAGAACCTGCCCTTCTAACAAGATCAAGTCCACTGCTCATAGATTCCATTACCCTCTTCTCAATTAAATTACATCTACATTTGTGCAGGTTAAGGACCGGCGCGTGCTGCCAAGACTGCGACTTCATTGGATGAAAAGAGATCCTGGCATTCGCCCTCCCTGACACAGGAACGAGTACAAACAAGCCAAGAACACGAGAGAGCAGAGGACAGCAAGAGATAGAGAGAAGAGGGGGAAAAGAGGAGAATAGAAAATCAATAGAGTAGGAAAGCAGGGATGAAGATTGAAGGGTGGGACAGAAGAGAAAGGGTGAATGCGAGACCACCGTCGTCTCAGATGCGTCTGACTGGCAATCGTCGAGAGCATATCGATGAAAGTCGGCAGGGAGAGGTTCGGTAGAGGTGACCCAGCAGCAGTGAGCATCTCTGGGGATGCACAGTCTGCCCTGTCAGATGGGTCTGAAAGTAGAGGTTATTGAGACCTGTCTCCCCTTAGCAATTCCCATTGCACCATTCAAGTGTGTATGTATGTGTGCAGGCATCTCTGTGCTTTTGGAACCTTTGCCGACAGCCCTTCAGGGACCGCCAGAGCCCATCCGGAATTCTTTTATTTGGTCAAAAGCTGCGACACTAAAGCAATGAGGTGAAATGCTTGAAGGCCAAAGTCTATGACTGCCAGGATACAGCACAATATTTTAAAGTGGAACTACCCATTTGTCGGTTTGAATTAAGAAATGCTATGAAATCTCTGTGGAGGACGAATGAAATTTACTTGAGATTAAAAAAGGACATTGAATGGTTTATGGCAATATTCCTAGATGTGCAGTTAACATTCAGTCCTCATAAAGGCCTGTTCACCTTCAAACTTTTTTCAAAACTTCCAAGCCAACATTAGTTTGCACTCACACACCATCCTAAATTGCAAATATATTAAATTTAGTGCTGTCAAATGATTAATTGTGAGTAATCACATCCAAAATAAACTGTTTACATAATATATGCACGTGCACTGTATATATTTATCACTGTATGTATATATAAACACACAAATGTAAAATTATTTACATGTATATATTTGTATTCATATAATTTATATTATATATAAATATACTTAATATATAAACACAACATTTTTCCTTAATACTGTACATAAATGTGTATTTATATATATATATATATATAAAAATAAGAAATACACACTGTGCACAAACATATATTATGTAAACAAAAACTCGGATGCGATTAATCGCAATTAATCGTTTGACAGCACTTAACATTTTTAGTAAAAAAATAATAATTCTATTTCCTTACCTTCAATTCAATTCTGCAACCTGTGTGCAAACTCAAGTCAAACCCATGATCTGAATTTATTGACTTGACGCACATATAAATTTAAACTACACATTTAAATAAATATGTACATAAATAAATATTGTTAATTAATATTACAATAAATAATGAATATTTTAAAATTATAAATTACATAGAGAGACAAATAAGACACACATAGACAGGTAATTAAATAAACATTTAATAAATAATTGAATATTTATGAAGTAGATCAAATATTTAGAAAAATTTAGAAAAGTAACAAACTCTTGAAAAAACATTTATTTAAAAAAATGTTATAGATAGGTCAAACTCTGCTTTTAAGGTATTATACTGTATACCAATACTGGAAATATTTTGATGTTAATACCTAAATATAAACGCATATATCCTACAGCATATCACTATATAATGCTGAAAAGTTTAATGGCTTTGCTCTAAACTTCCTACAGCTTCATCCCTTTCTTGAACAGATGTACTGTATATGCTGATTTTATCACAATCTGCTTTAAGAGGCAGAAATTGAGACACTGCTGGGAAGATTTCAGAAGTTTCATGACCTAAATTCGGCATCCTGCAAGCCTACTTCCAAAGCAACACTAATGAATATTTCCCTTTGAGTGAGCGAATAGAAAACATAACCCCACTCTCATTTCCACAGATTCATTGCACTGAAGTTTGGTCGTGTTTGCCATCAAAAAACAAGGGAGTACTTTTATCCTTGCTTTTCATTGTGCATGTATGTAAACTGTCTCAGGCAACCTTCAGCCACCATATTAAAGGAATAGTTCACCCAAAATTTGGAAAAGCCAAGATAATAATAATAAAAAAAAAAACTCTGACTGTGTTCATCTGAAAGAAGATAGCTATATAATGGCTTAGATGGATTGTTAACACTGTTCTTTTAGCTGGTATTGAAGAGTAACAAAAGCTGTTATCAGTGCCAATTAAACAGCATTAAACAATAAATCATTTGACCTCTATGTAGTGTGTACTGTGACCGTCAAGCTTGTCCACCAAGGCTCAGTCTCAGGTCCTCTTCATTTTCCAGCACTGCTGCAGGCCTCATTCTGCTCTATCAGCTGGATCAAAGGGGGCTGGTGGAGAAGATTACCCAGTAAAGGGTCTCTTTTGCAGGCCCAGGAACAGCTGGCAGATGGGGGTCCTGCAGGCGTCTCTGGAGTCATGCTGATGGCAGAAATGGGGAATAGGATGGACACAGATGATGAGATGGTATCCACAAGGCTGTTACTGATAGTCCGCTCACAAATGAAGCACATCTGAGAACCCTGAGGGCAGAAGAGCAAGGATGCAATGAAGTCACATCATACATTTGATGAAGCTCGGCATTATGTTTAGACCAGCTTGATATGGATATATATATTTGCAGCACGCCTGTTCCAGATGACATCCTGGACAATTTCACAATAGTGTTTATGTGAGAAGTGCTGGGCCGTTGAGATATGGTTATGGTTAGAATGGAATACAACCCAGGGCTAGTTGTCACACTTTTTACTACAGAGGAAACTTTTCAGGATGGGTTTTTTTTTTAAGACTTTTTATACGTTTAAATGCAAAGGTTTAAATGTTTCCTGTTTATATTTGTTCAAATATAGGTTTAAATGAATAAACTTTAAACACTGGGTTACAGAACGCCACTATTTCCATTATTCATAAAAATACTGATCTTTTGAGAGAATGTGTCAGTTATTGAAAATGATCACAGTGGCACAATTTGGAGGATAGGTGTTAAAGCAGATTTTTGTATTTAAAAAAAAATGCAGCATTTATAAATAGAAATTGTGGAACACACACACAAACAAATCTCAGGTATTTTAAGTTTTATGCTATTCAGTGTCTTTTTCCACAATATTAATATAAAACACAAAACTACTCATTAACCTTAAAAATGTTTAACATTTTACATACAGTACAACAAGGATGCTCTTTTAATTATTATTTTATTAAGTAAAAAAAGAAAAAGTTACATTTTTATGCCACAGAACTAAATGGAATGACATTTAAGTGGCCAGACCTGACATAACATGCAACACAAAACAATTAATTAAATTATTGTTTATTTAAATTATGATTAAATGCCATATCAGCAACAGTGCCTACATTCATAGCAAGAGGAATGCATGACCATGAAACTATAATTGCAAAGGCGACATTCAAAAACATGAATTTTGGCCAATTGCCCATCACGTTTTTACACATCCAAATATATATATATATATATATATATATGCATTTTGTGCATACTGCATTCCAAGCAGAGGTAGTGTGGTAGTATATAATTTCAAACAAACCCAATGTCCTATACTTCAGGCAGCATTCAAAGTGTCAGCAGTCACACATGGCACCTCATCACCTCCAGCTGTCTCCCTTGACACTCTTTACTTGGGCAGGAGACAATTTAAAGTGAATCGATAGCTTTTCCCCCTTGTAGCACGGGAGGCAGGATAGCGATTTCCCTGCCTCTCCCTGTCTCACCTCATTGGCATTTTCTATTTCCATTCCATTTTCAGCTAAATGCCGTTTGGCCTGTATTAAGCCCCGAACACAGCCGTCACTAATTCAGCACACAGAGAGCACTGAGTGGGCTTACTGCTTGGCTGGAGCGCAAATGGATTTAATACCATTCCACTATAAGCTTACCTGTTGGGCAGCATTTTAAGTCCTCAAAGCCTGTTCTGCATCCCTAAAGTAGGTTTGCTGGGGATTATTTAACATTAACATTTAAAATGAATTGGGAAAGCCCCCATGAAATATTAATTAATTCATTCTATTTTCCAACTAGGAAATATTATTGTCAACATAATTTTTTATTAAAACATGTACAGTACATGAATGTCAGAAAGTCTAATTTAGATATAGAATCATGGAATGGTTTCAAGTGAAGTTTTGCCAGGCTGCACTCCTTCCGAGTCCGTGTAACACTGCATAGTTGGAAGAGTTGCATTTTTTGTTTGCATGATGTATTTTATGTGTTTGTCGAGAGCTGTATTGCTTTATTTAAACATGATTTGATATTCTCTGAGATATTCTTTCCACACTGCACAAGACCATTTGTGTTAGCAGACACAAGACTCGTTTTCCGTCTTGTTTATCTTATTGTATCAGTCTGTATGTCCTTGAATGGGGCACTTAAAACAAAAGCTGCATTAAATTAAGCATGGATGTCTTTGCAATTCAAGAACCGAATGTCACATTGAATAAAAATGGAAAGAATTAACAATGGAACAGCTTTATTCAACTAAATAACTCTCTTCCACATTATTGTGTTCCACCACTATGTTGGGAAACAAAGCATTTTATGACACTATTCACCAAGGAAAAACTCGAACAATATAAACTCACCGAACAATAGTTAACAAGCCTGTGTTGAGCACATACAGCATACTTTTCATAACTTCTTTTTTTTTTTAATCCTTATATATCAACCCAAATAATACTTTATGCACAGTAATATTATGACATCACCTGTTGTCATCTACAGTTACTGTAACTGTCATAAACGGTCGCTGTGGTGAAGCGAGTTGTGAGCTTTTTCAGCAGCACGGAGACACAGGAGGCAGAGATAAACTGGAGCAACAAACATTTATTGTAAAACAAAAAACACTGAAACTAAGCAAAACAAACCCGAACCACAAACGTACACGCAACTTCAAAGACTGACAAACATACACAGCTAAAGGAGTGAATTTATACAATAATAAATCAAGACAAAGACTCAAGGCACCTGGACATAACAGCTGGCAGAGAATCAAACACTAATTATAAGGGCGGGGTTACAGATAAGGACACATGAGGGAAACGGCATGAAAACAAAACATAAGGAGCATGTGGACAGAATGACAACAAAAACACAGACAAGGAACGCCTACGGCGTTACAGTAAATGTGAGTCAGATATGGTCTTCATGACCCGAAATACTTGCCTCTACTTGACCACTCATGCAAATGAGGTCTACAGGCAATTATAATATCTAGTTCAAGCCTCAAACCGAAGAACCTGCAATGACTCCAAAAGGTATAAAATATTTCCATTGTAACACTAGCTGGACATTAATGTTTCATTGAAAAGAAAGTATAAAAGCTCCTCAGTAAAAAAAAAAAACTAAATATCTTAGAAAATTATACAATAAAGTGGAACATATTTGCACTCCTCGACAATGTCATAAATTGCTTAGTTGGACAATGTGAAAAGAAATACTCACCATGTGTGTTTGCCAAATGAAAACTTGGCGCAGAACCTGAAATCCTCAAAGGAGTCTCAACAATGAATGTTACATGAAAATTCCACAGTGACAGAGAAAAAATATAACATTAATCACTTAGATTCTTGAGCATTGCTAGCTGAGAAACAAATATTAGTTGTTTACATACATAGTTTTGCATAAGCTTTCCATTATGAGGTGTTTTACTTTGCAAAGTCCCTCATCTGAATGCATGTGATAAATCCTGGATGCCATGCTAATGCTATTATGCATGCATGCTTCGTGAATACTACATCTGGGGCTGTCATGTTTCTGCTTTCTACATGCATACACTGATCCTGATAAGTGATTCAGCTTAACAATGTCTCTTTAATGCAACAGATGCAACACAGCAGTAAATTTTCCCACAAGGCCAACAGCGGTGTGACACTGAGAAACTGAGGGAGGAGATGTAGAAGTCAAGGATGAGTGAACAGTTGCTGTTTTATTCCCATATTTCACCTGAATTGTTGAGAGACAGCTTTGATGTTGCAGTCAAGGTGCATATTACACCATGGTCTGTGTTCTCATAACACTATAGTTCACACATCTATAGTCTACCTGGTCACATGGCATAAACGTACTTGGGTGCACTTTTTAGCGAGACACAAAATACGTTCCAATAAGTGCATATCACTGCCGTTTCCAAAAAAAACTATGTTTTAGCGCCACTCAGATGGTGCAAAGTTATCACTGGGTGCACTTTAAAATGCAAAAGTTAAAAGGTACATCTAGTTACCTTATTTATTCCTTAAAGATATAAAAAAGCACATTAAGCATACATATTAGTGCTTTTTGAAAGGACTTTTTGAATCTCAGTTTCTGCAAATATATCTTCTGAGGAGATTTACGGTCAGTATAGCATTGAGTTTTCTCATGTACTACAAGTAAACCACATCTCAGTTCTGAAGAGAGGTTGTCAAGAAAGGGGAAGTATTGACAGTATGTACTCAATTCACCTGTGATGTGTAGGGGTGTCCCCGACTAAGGATTTTCATAGTCGAATCGGAATTTTCGAATCTTGCCAATAGTCGACTGATAGTC
>JAUCMS010000127.1:6883263-6899280 GCA_032357445.1 Enteromius radiatus | reverse complement strand
GACTATCAGTCGACTATTGGCAAGATTCGAAAATTCCGATTCGACTGTGAAAATCCTTAGTCGGGGACACCCCTAGTCCCCACTTTTCAAAATGCTTATAAATCAAACAGAATGGAGTGTATTGAAAATTTGAAATAGCAGAAAGTTTTCTGTAAGGGGTAGGTTTAGGTGGATAGGGTTGGTGTAGGGCAATAACACACACAATTTGTACAGTACAAAAACAATTACACCTATGGAATGTCCCCACTTTTCACTCAAACAAACGTGTGTGTGTGTGTGTGCGAATACATACATTACTAGCTATGTAATTAAGCACAGCAAGAACCATCATAACCATGAACCATGCTGTTAAACACATTATTGTACTAATAGACAGAATCTTGTCATAAATGACACTGTGGTGGACATGTTCAAATATTCTGTGATGCATGTACTGTATGTTTTGGACACTGTAAGTAAATAAATCGAGAAATCTGTGAGAGTGTGAAACGTGTGTTATAGGAGGATTTATAGGAGGCTCATAGTTGAAGAAACTCTCATAACTGCTGAAATAAAGCCATTTGAATTAGTTTTGTTTTTATTCATTACTGAACAAAACAACCTGGGGGAAAACACCTAACCTATTTATATGGCATTAATACCCCAAACCACATCAAGCTAGCTAGATAAGTGTCAATTTATAAGCTTCACTTTGGTTTAAGATTACTTTCTGCATTAAACTGGCCTGAAAACAGTCTACTTTGTCATGTCATGTCTTCTTCAGTGCCACCTCTTCATATCTAAATGAATGTCAGGCCATGGCGAGGCCCATTAGAGGACTGTATTATTGCTGTTGTTTTGCACTTCGGCCCCATCCTTTGTCTCAGAGCTCATGCATTGTTTGCACTCATATAACTGAATAGCTTTTTCACTTTCACGCCACAACACATTACAAGCAGAGCATGTAAATCAGGCCGAGATCCTCTGATTAAACTCAACGCGATTTGCTTCAGCTGTGCAGAATACATTTCTGATCCGAGGACAGGGTGTGTTAGTCAAGGTGTGCATTCACACAATGCACATTGTTAAGCGATTATTCTGGCTCATAGTAGCACATCTGGAGCAAGAGGTAGGAATCTGGGACTTTGTGTCACATTGCAACTTGAACCTTGTGATTTAACACGAGCTGCTAATGAGTCGTAGAGTGAGTGTTATTGTGAAATTGCATTAAACGCCAGAAGATGCAAAAGGATAATTGAGTAATACAGCGGCAAACAGCGGTTGGGCTCAGTTTTTTAAAAAATAAACAAGAAATGCAGCACTGTAAACAACATTTTGAAGAACTATGGTAAACTATGTACTGATTTTTTAATTTTCTAAATGTGCAAATGATGCTGGGACATTGCTGTATGCACTGTATATTCTTCTATACGTCTGTTACCTTATCTTCCCCTCCGTTCTGTCATCCTCATCCCCCGTCTTTCTGTCCTTGTCACTGTTTTGTTTCAGTAATGGCAGCCACAGTGCTCAGGGGCTCTGGAGGTATTTCAGAAAAATCAGAGAAATCAATCCAACATGAAACTGAAGGAAAACATCTAATGTCATTGAGCAATAACTCTCTTCTGTCAACGACAAACCTCAGAGCGAGAGCCTAGGGTGTGTTTGGCCTCTCGGTCTCATCATGAGACTCTCACACACACACTTGCACAGCTGCTCTTTTCTTCAGCATTTCCAGGGCAACTCAACGTGTGAAGGGGAGGGAGGATTTGGTGGATTTTCCATTTGACATTTAAAGTGTTTAATTTTGTCAAAATTGTCACAAATACAATAAAAAAAAAATTCCCTCTAAATCCATTTAAAAAATATTAGAAATCTTTATGGCTAAGGCATGGTAAATTAATTAATTAAATAAAGCTGTACTTGTAAATAAAGTGACTTGTGGCCTGGTATGGTGACCCATACTTGGAGTTAGTGCTCTGTGTTTAACACACACACAACGTGAACACACACCTGGAAGAGCCAATGCTGTGGCGCAAGAGGAGCAGTTGGGGGTTCGGTGCCTTGCTCAAGGGTCAGTCGTGGTATTGAAGGTGGAGAGAGCACTGGTTATTCACTCTTCCCACCTACAATCCCTGCCAGACCTGGGACTCAAACCTGCGACCTTCGGCTTACAGGTCTGACTCTCTATCCAAATAAAGTGGATTATGTTTTACAAGAAAACACTATTTTAGACTTTTTTTTTTTTACCTGAAAATGTCAATTAATTTATTGTGAAAATATTATTTAATTCTTGCTGTTTCAAAATGTAATCTTTAAGTCATTGTGTTTCTTGGACTTTCCTATTATTTTCTAAATGCACAAGCAATTTCTGAGTGAAAATTGTTTCTATGCCAATTAGAAGCTGCTATCTACCAAAGAAAGTCACTTTAATAATTTTATTGAATACTTTTGCAGTAGTTGTGTCTTAGGTGGCTGTATTATGGTGGCCCAGTAATGCAAAACAATTTAAAAACCAAACATAAGGTCACAACACAACGCAATTAAAAAAAGCAAACATAAACACACAGCAAAAACGGAAATGCTCCTGACCACTAGGGGGCAGCTGGTCTGCAGAAACGGCTATTGTGCTAGGTATTCGCAGGCACTGCAGGCTGTGTTGGTAGTAAACCCCCCCTCCAAAAAAACCTGTTTTTACATTGACAACTGTTTACTGGAAAGAGAAAAGAAAAACAGAAAGGTTTTGGGTGTTAGCATCAATACGTTCTTGATGTCTTAGGTTTATCTATAAGGCAGTATGCTCCAAAACTGACAAAAAAAAATTCAAGCGTCCGCCAAAACGGATCAAATACTTTTCTAAAGTCACGTCATTTATCTATCTATCTGCTGTACAATAAAAAAATACAACAAACTTTGCAAAATGCAAGGAAAAATTATTGTCTGGGGTAATTAGCTTTTTAACTGCAGAACATACATTTGAATATACACAGTCACAACAGATACGACATATATTTATATTATCTGCAGTGCTAAAAGGAAAGACAGGGGGCGGTGGTGAGGAATTGTAAAGATCAGGCAAGGATGAGTGAAGCAAAGGAGAAAATAAATCAACAGAATATGAATAACACAAAGGCCATAATGAATGCATCACCAAACAATCAAATAAATCCTGTTCAGAAAGTGAGATATCACACTTCAAATCTTCGTTTCATAGTTTGTCTTTTTTAATATATTCAAAAACTTCATGCTTAAACAGTAACTGACAGAATATTGAACACAAAATCAGTTCCATCCAGTTGTACTCCTTGCACCCATGCACACGTACCTTATTATACTCTGCAACTCTTGTCAAATACAGAGCTTTAGATTCCATAGTCCAAAACCATATTAACAAGCAAGCACACATTCAACCACCCAAAACCAACAAGCACGTCTTTTTCGGTGGAGGATCATATTATGATAATTTTCCACTCAACACAAACAAGATGAATAATCCACTGCTGGGTTGCAGTCTCAGATTTGATTATGGACCCTTAGGCCGTGCACTGGCCAGGAAGAGCATTAACACACTCGAGAAGACTGAACACAAGCACGGCTCGTGTCGCACTCAGTGTGTGTGTTGTACAGTCTCCAAGGCGGAGTGTTTATGGATTTCACACTTGGCTTGTGCGAATGCTCCGCAAACTGTAAGCAACTCAATTTGAAGATCGCCTTCTGCACCGGGGCCTTGGCAGCGCTAACTGCCAATTATATCTCCTGCAATATAATTTGTGTCACATTAGGAAAATCACATGGCAAAGTGATTTGATAATAACTTAACATAAATGAACGAGCCGGGGTTCAAATTATTCCCTGTCACAGATGCTGAAAGCTAAATCCAGTGGGTGGAATTGAAAGTCAACCAAAGTGTGAACATTTCCCAGGATTTCCATACGGCACAGCTCTCCGGTGATACAGGCGGTAATGAGGACGCAGTTGTTATGTGTGAATGAACAACACACTGCTGGAATGACTACCGTTATGAGTTCAGCATGCGAGAAGTTAAGGCGCAGCCATTACGTGCCCAAATTACTGTGAAAATCAGATAGAGGAGCGTGACAATTTATCCAGCATGAGTATAGCAGTGCATGGTTTGGTTAAATCTGAACCCTGTGGTATATAGGGGATACAATGAGTCCAGTGGTCCTTTTTACGAAATGCTATTGTGCGCAGATGGGGAAAAAAAGATGGAATAGTGTGCACTTGAGGTCATCAGAGTCAGATCTTGTTTGGAGGGAAACAAGTTTATGGATGAAAAGTTAAAAATGTTTTAAGAAGCCTTAAAGGGATAGTTCACCTAAAAAAGAAACTTCTGTCATCATTTATTCACCTTCATGTCGTTCTAGACCTGTATGATACTCTTTCTTCTGTCAAACAAAAAAGAGGATATTCTGAAAAATGTCATGAACAAAACACTGTTACCATTGACTTTCACTGTATGTATTAAGACACACACACACACACACACACATGTTGGTATTTGTAGTTTATGGGGACTCTCGATAGGCGTAATGGTTTTTATACTGTATTAACTGTATGTGCTATTGCCCTACACCTAACCCTTACAGGAAACCTTGTGCATTTTAAGATGAAAAAATTGAATTTAGTATGTTTTTTAAACCTTTTGAATTACGGGGACATTGGCAGTGTCCTCATAAACCACCTTCAAATTGTAATATCTCTGTCATACCCATGTCATTAAACAAATTTGCGCCCCCATAAACCACAAATACCAACACACACACAATGAGACATTTCTTAAAATATCTTTAATGACATGAGGGTTAGTAGATTATGACAGAATTTTTATTTCTGGGTAAACTATCCCTTTAAGAATTTATATTAACCTTACATTAAAGGTATTTTCAAAACATACAAGAAAATAAGACTGTTTTATAGAGCTATTACTAGAAAACACAATGGTGCATGTGTCTATAAATACTAACTTAGTACTGTAAATAAACCAAAGCTTACATAACATGTTCCGGAGTCAAAGTAATTGCAGGTTTATTTTTAAAGATAAAATTACTAAAAAGTATTAGCTACAACAAACAAATCTTTTGAATTTTAAAGTCTCTGTTTTGAGTTCTACTTTCTTGCAGATGACAAGGTCTAAGGTAATGAACTCAACACTGTTGCTATCAACACAATGAACTTCAACATTTAAAAATGTTACAGTTTACAGTAAAAAATGAATGAAATATAAAGTCCGGCAGTTCATACAGATGTATTACACATTTTAGAGATGACAGATGATACTCTATACCATATTTAAAGGGACTGTTTACCCCCCAAAAAATACGATTCTGTCACCATTTACATTTTACATGTTCATATGCATCCATAATTACATATAGCGGAAGCATTTTTTATTACATTTTAATTTTTACCAAGAAAATTGCAGCATAAAGTCATTACCTGATTTCATGAAGACCACTGTTGCATGTTTTGATTATCGCAGTCTCCCCAAACTTCAGCAGAAACATCCACAGAACCATCCTATAAAACAGCAGCAGAGTATAGCAAACACAGTCCCACACATCAGGCCTAGTTATACCCCGACCGTTTGCACTACACTGATTACTGATATTATCTCTCAACGCACATCATCAAACACACATTCAATACCCACAGACACACGGCACCTTCACTGCAGGGGACGTGTAAACTCACCATGTGGAAGCAGGTTGGAGCGTTAAACGCAGGCATATGCACCAGTGAGGAGTCTTGCCCTGATCTCACACAGTCGACTACACTAGAGTAGGCCACTCAATGGGCTGAGAGAACTCCTGTAATCACGGTTCACACCCGGCCTGCTAATGCTAATGACTGATCTTTCATTCACGCTGGCTGTTGATTGCACAGGGACAGTTTGAGTTAGCGCAGTTCACGGAGAGGGTAATCAGTCAGAGATATTAACATTAATCGCATTTGCCATGCTAACCTGTCAGAGATGCCAGAGTGTTTCCCAGAGGCCCTGTGTACAGTATCACTTCTGATCTGGTATTGCAACTATGTTAAAATCAGATTTTCTACCAAAATACCAGTTTTACAGCCATAAGGTTATTAAAAAGCATAATGTGCTCATATTTATGTTACTGCAAAGCAGTGGAAAACAAAAGGAGAAATAATTGTATTAGTTGTTTTTCCAATGTGGATCAAAGATTTAGCTTTAGGACAATTCAAAAGCATCGTAAAACCCTTAATATTACATACAAAATGCATAACATTGTAAATAGTTTAAAAGATTCATGCACCATATTTCAAAGCCATATAAGAAACAGGCCAAATTAATTTTGTATTCGCTTACTTCTGGACTGGATCAGAATAATGAACAAATTATTTAGACCATTTATGTGAAAAACATAAGATGATTCATAAAAAGATCTGACTAAACTAATCGAGTACTTGAATAGTTTTAGTTTTGAGTAGATTTTAAATAATTTTATGGTACTGTTTTGTCATTTTATAAAGAAAGTCATGTTCTTTTCTCTTTTATACAGTACATTTACAATATTCAAACAGACCACAGACATGTGAATTCAAGGTCAGCAATCTGCTGCAAGAACTGTTAGGTGTCTTTAGGACACATCAGAGAGGATACTAGATCTGTGTTATCACAACACATTTTCTGACTGAGCAGACATTCTCCCTTCTCCATCTCCTTTCACTCAGGATCAGAGACGCAGTGGAAGTCAGACCGTCCTATGCATGACAAGTGTCACAGATGGGTCACGCTGAACCATGTTTCCCTCTCAAAACAGCAAGAATGAATCAGAGAGAGACTGAATGTGGATTTGAACTTGATATGAAATAAATCTGAGGCCAACACATACAAAAATATTGCTGGGAATGTCAGACCCAGTACCTAAAGAAGATTAACTACAGTTTAATATACAGTAGCCTAAAAGATGGAAATCATTTCATCTCCCTGAAATGAGTTTTTGCAGGTTGGGATGTCTGATTATTATTATTATTATTATTATTATTATAGTACAACCGTGGATATTTTTCGTAAGGTTTAGCCTATGTAGTCATAATAATTTACCTGCTTTCTGCCTGTAAATTTGAAAACAATGATATTATTTTGATTGTACTCTCATATTATTTGACGACCGACCGTATACGATTCACTAAAATGATCCGACTCACGATTCGTTCACAAACAAACCATAGGCTATATTGCTACTTCTGTCATAAACTCACCAAGAAGAGCTATTTCTTCTCATCGTGTAGCCAAGAACAAGGTTGAAGAGCGAAAAAAAGATTATTAGTTTTCTCTTTTAACCGCTTGAAATTGCTATTTTATTCTTTGAGGGTTGACCAGAGAAGCTGCTATAACAGTGTCGGTCGCTAGGAGTCGCTACAGGACTGTTCACTGTGCGCTAACGAGAAAAATGACCAACAGCCTGTAGAAATTATAAATAAATGAATAGATAAAGAATTGAGAATTGTTTTCGTCTTTCGGTAACATCATAAAATTACTCTGTACCACCTTTTGTACATTAGCCTACTAAAAGAAATGAGCAAAAAAATAGATTCGAGAGACTGTCCCCACACTAATATTTCTGCTCTCATGCCTTGATTTAATTATCATGCATTTTAATGTTCCCCTCAGTGCACACACCTAGAGTCCAGACAGTTCATTTATAATTATCATGATTGTAGGTGCATTTATAGTTCTGTTTCAATATGCTTCTCTGTTGACAAAAACATTTTAATAGGCTTAAAATATTTGAGTTTCTCAGGTTAGTTTAACAAACATGTGACACAAATATACATTAGGGGCATGCAAGGTATATTTAAAAAAAAAAAATAATAATTATACAACAGAGAAAACTTTTTTAAGATGTTCTCACCTATGAATTTACAAGAAATGTTTGAGTTCAGATTGAAATTTTAGACTTTTGCTGACAATTTTATTGTCCTGGCAAATCTGAGGAAAATTTGAGACATACACATGTGGTATTTTTCTTGGTGTATCTTTTAGGAGAAATATCTCAAAATGAGAGGCTATCAAAGATCATTTGTGTATCCCTTTTGTGATTTTTAATTTCTTTGAGCCCAGTGTGACATTCAAAAAAAAACAATAATCCATTTATAATTTCAAATAACCAAATTTGCCAATTGCAGCAGATTTTTAATGCAGAAGGTGAATGCTTAATGTGAGAATGAATGTATTTTGTGCTTGTATGAGTGGCTGTGTTTATTATAGTCCTCAGACCTCTGACACCCATCTGACATCTTCACAACCCATGAAATCCTTCCTCTGCTTTTGTTTGTTGTGCCTGCTATGACTCCCTGTCCACAGCCCCATGAGTGCAGCCACATAAAGTGCCCCTGACCGGTCGGGGCTCCGGCCCCGTGGGCGAAATGGCAGGGCCCAGCAGGGTGGATGCTAAAGTTGCCAAATACTTTCACTGCTGATTCTTCTGGTCCAGCAGTTCAAGCACCACTCGCTGTGAGAGCGGGTCACTTCTCTTAAAGTCAGTGTCGCGAGGACATTTATGATGGTGACATCCACTGGACTCAACACAGAGTGAGACTTCAGTGGATTTGCCATGAATATGAAAGGCTATTCTTACAAAAACTATTATTTTATTTAAAACCAGGGCTCAGACTCTGTCTAGAGCAGGCATGCACGCTTCTAGAGGATAAATGGGTGTTATAGACTTGAATTATACCTCAATCATGTTTTTTAGGATTGGTGCTCTGTAAGTCTTTGCTGATTATTTCAATAGGAAATCTGGACTTTCATGTAAGGAAGAATTTTGCAATAGATTTTAAAGAATGCTGAAAGTTTTCAACCTTCATTTATCTACTGTACACTATTGGCCATTAATTTAATTTAATTTAATTTAATTTAATTTAATTTAATTTAATTTAATTTAATTTAATTTAATTTAATTTAATTTTTAATTAAAAAATGTATTTACAATTAATTTAATATGTTTTGTCTGGCAGACAATGAACAAGTGATAAATATATAATTTTAAATAAATACATTTGAGAAAATATTTTTAAAAATGCATTAATTATTTAATTTGTCTAAATGTGCACATTAATTATTTAGTTTTAAACATACACATTATCAAATGTATTTTTTACATTTAAGTTATTAATGTGCTACAAAACAAAAAATAATAAATGAATGAATTAATCTTATTGACTGGAAGCCACAAAAAATCAAACACATATTGTAGATTTATACACAGTATGTGCACAAGATGCTCACATATTATACTGTACATTTGGTTCCTGATCATCCGAGAGCCCGATTGAACTTGATGATTCCTTGACCTACGATCACAACCCAGCTATTACAAACTAAAAACGCAGCTAAGAGACAAGTTTCCAGCAGGAGGTTACGATCCTTGTCAGTTCTCTACTGTCTGTTTCTTTCGTTCTAACATTCAGGAGATATTTAGCCGGATGTGAACAAAGCTTCCATCACATAACCTCTTCACATCAGATTTAAAAGAGTCAGGATAAAACAAGGCACTTGCCCCTGTTTAGCCCAAAGGTCTCCATTTCTTTCAGCTCATGTCCTGAGAAATCAATTACGAGGAGACACTAGTGATCTGTAAGGGCGCAGTGTCTCTCTCTTCCATGACAGCTTACATCCTCTTCCTATCTACAAAATTAATCTGAATATCATTTTGACCTCAGCCTTTTCGTACAATCAAGAGACTCAGCGGGGGGCAAATTAATTTTAGGGGCATTCAACACCTCATAGTGCATGACAGATAGCAGATATCTTATGACAGCAGTGGGAAATGCAGGGATGGTGTGTGTGTGTGTGTGTGTGTGTGTCTTAATAAAGAAATAGTGCCATTTTTTTCTCTCAGTATGTGCATGCATGACCCAGTTGGCTCTGCGCCCGTTTTGCAGAATCTGGAAGCTACAAATGAACCATCTGCTCTATGTGTGTGTGTGTGTGTGTTACAGATTTTATGTGAGAATAAACAGGGAATTTGCAGCAGCTGATTCTGTTCACCTCTCCAATGATGATGAATATCATTCAGACATAAAAGGACATATATTCCTACACTACATAATTTTTAAATGTCATAATCTTTTTTATCATTTGTTATTTTATTGACAGAGGAAGTAATGCAAATGACAGTAAAGGATGACTAGAGCAAGATACATCAGTTCACCGCACAATACAAATTCAAACCCATTATAGTGTATCAGCTCAGTGTGGCTTTACCACCAGGCTTATGGTTTTAACACATATTCATCTCAAACTGTTAGTAAGAAAGTGGTTTTAAGGCAGAATGCATAAGAGAAAATCTGAGCCGCACACAAACAAAGCCCTACAAGAAAGATTGTAGTCAGATAAGCATAAAAATACATAAAATATACACAAATATTAGGTAAAATAACCCATTTTCATTTCTCTAAAGTACTGTTTTAATTTTATTTTTAGTAAATGTTTTGACATTTTAATAATATTTCATTTTAGTTGGCAACTAATTGAAATAAAATAGTTTTGAATGTATTTTTTTATTTAATGCTGTCAAATGATTAATCACAATTAATTGCATCCAAAATACAAGTTTTTGTTAACATAATATATGTGTGTAATGTACATATTAATTGTAAATGCACACAAATATATATTATAGCCTATATTAAATATATATTACTGTATGTCAGAGGTCTCCAACCCTGCTCCTGGAGAGCTACCATCCTGCAGATCTTAGCCCCAACCATGCTCCAACACACCTGTCTGTAATTATTAAGGAACCCAGAACACCTTGATTAGCTGCTTCAGGAGTGTTTGATTGGGGTTGGAGCTGAAATCTGCAGGACGGTAGCTCTCCAGGAGCAGGGTTGGAGACCCCTGCTGTATGTAAACAAAACCGTTTATTTTGGATGTGATTAATCGTTTGACAGTGCTACTTTTATTTCAACTAATATTAAGTGATGCTAGTTGTTTTTAACTGTATTAACCCTGGCAGTATGCAATTTATATTTATCATATTTATAATAAACATTTCTCTCACAATCTTCAATTTGGAAGTTTTCTGAGATTGCCATATGTTACATTCAATGGCAGCATCATTTGTTTTTGTCTGCAAAGCCATCACACCATGTTTTGAAACGGATACATTGTGGAAAAAGTGGAAACATGAATATGAAACAAGTAAGATCCATTCAAAAGAGTCAATAACTAACAGAGTGGTAGCACAAGACTGGGATGTTACATGAGCAGGTATCCACATGAACTGAGTTTAATATGCTTTACAGACATAAAAAAGTGCATTATTTTAAATGAATTATTAAAACTGGCCGCTACACAACAAACATTTGATTACATGTCATAAGGATTCAGATGTAATTTTCCTGAAATATTAGCTTTTCTTATTTTTTACTTCCAAAATTTCTGTTCTGGTTTAATATTTTTAGGTATGACAGCAGAATTTACACATCGGCAGAATCACGCAAAGATGTTTGTCTAACATGTTTTAAACCGTTAGGATATTTTGACTGTGAAGGCTGTGTGATGAAACACGGCTATTTTTCTGTCTCTGGATCTGACACGTGCACACACACACACACACACACACACATCCTCCCTGCAGCTCAGAGCAACTTCTCTGACTTTTGATCATGACATCTGCGTCTTGCTGAAATGTTTGCTCGTCTCCTCCAGCCTTCTGATGTAGCTCCAGGAGCTAATGGCTTGTGAAAAAGGCAGACGGGCCCCTGTCTGCATGTGTGTGTCTGTTTGTATCCCTTTTGAATATGTGGAGAAAAAGAACAAGACCAAATGTCTTTGTTTAAGGAATATGTTATATCTGCTTTGCTTTTCAGAAGAAAAGTACGATTCTTTAAAATAAAAGGGTTAATGAGAAGTCTGTAATTTGTCCAAATAAGGAATCAAACCTGGATTATATAGCATTACTTCCACTGACATCATTACATCTATTCAGGCATCAGGTGTTTTAAGATAATCCAATTATTCTTGACCTTCCTGTAGAGACTGTGAATATCTAGCGTTATGCACTCATCTCCTGACTTTAATCCGGCCCCAGACGCCAAAGCACAACCAAACCTTTTCTGCTCATCAGTATGGAAAATGACATGAATGCTGTCTTCTCCAGGTATTAGACATGATATTCAGGCCTGTGGAAGAGATTAAAACTAAAAGGTTTTGGCATCACAATTTTTTTTTTTTTTTTTTTTTCGAGCCAGTACAGAAACACTTTTTAGATTTTTAAAAAACTATTATTATTATAATTTTTTTTTTAACACAACTTCAATAATTTAGCATCCTACACTGCAATATATATATATATAATTTTTTTTCTGCCATTATTTTGATGTGTATTTTATTATTTAGTAAACAAGCTATTTCATGAAACTTTGTTTTGTAGTGTTCTCCCTTATTATTAAGCCCAGTGCATTAATTAAAGCATTATGGAAGGTTGACATACCATCATTTATCTGAAAAACATTATTTTCAATTAAATGTCAAATCAATTTTTTCCCCATGTCTGTGGTCACCTTGATCAAAGTTCATACGTTCTGCTTTATAATTCATTATAATTTTTAATGAATCTGCCATTTTCCGAGATACCAAAGAAATTATAATAATCATCTTTTCATGTTCCACAAAACAAGATCGGAAAAAATAATTTGGGCAAGGTAAAATTAGATTCTGATCTTTTATTCATCCACAATATAATGGTTCATTTAATTGATTTTATGGAATTGATTAAAAGACACAAATCATACGTGCTCATTATATATAGATCTTCAGTTTCTGCTTTAATAAGAGCAGTTAACATGTAAGTCATTTGAACACAAATAACAATGAAATAAACATTATGAAAAATAGGACAACATTTCTCCAGCGCTCTCTCTTTGACGATGCAGCGTTTCATGAAAGATGCCCTCTAGCAAACATCTGCTCTCAAACACCACACACACTCACACTCTGCTCTGAGTGTCATGTTAATTAATAATCCCCAGAGAGTTGAATCATATTTACAGCTCAGTCCTGCTGGCGCTGCCTTCAGTGAGTCCAGACCCGGGTCTGTAGAGCTCAGGTACAGAGATCTGATAGAATATGTTTTGGTTTGAGCTGTCTTCTCTTTCAAATCACCTTCTCAGCAGTACAGTGCATGCCATAGTTAATTGCAGCAGGACCCACATGGGAACAAATGCAAAATTTGAAGTCATTTTTATTATTCTTTTATTTTTTTATTACTCTTTTTATTCAGCAAGGATGCATTAAATTGGTGAAAGACAGTACAGACTTTTAAAATGTTACAAAAGATACTTTGACTTTTAAGATTTCTGCTTCAAAAAAATACTGTTCATCGAAGAATTGTTAAGCAACTGTTTTCAACATTGGTAATAATGAGAAATGTTTCTTGAGCACCAAATTAACGTATTAAAAGGATTTCTGAAGGATCATGTGACACTGAAGACTGGGGTATTGATTGATGCTGAAAAACAACTTGGCATCACTGGAATAAATTACATTTCAAACCATATTCAAATAGAAAACAGTTATTTAAAGTTGTATTATATGAGATTATATTATAATACATTATATATATATAATATAAATGTGTTGTTTTAAGTAATGTTCCAGTTTTCCTGGAAACATAGGAATCATTTTTTTTTTATTATTTAAGAGAACTTCAGTAATTAAGTAACCTATATGCAAAAATACGAAACTATGAAATATTAACACATATTAAATACCAAAATTATAGGCAAATTATGTCATTTTTCTCTCTTCTTTTTCAATTGCTTTATAGGACTGAAATAATAATACTTTAATCAAAATATTATTATTACACAAAAATGCAGTATCTTTTTTTTTGATAAAAAATACCAGACTATATAAAACAAATATTTTAAAAAAACTATTAAAGAGATTTTATTTCTCTTTATCTCTCATTTCTCTTGTATTGGTCTGTTTTTCACTATATAGTTATTGATACTATATAGTGATATAAAGTTTGTTTTCAGATTAGGTTGTGCAAATCTGCATATACATGGCTTTTATTTTCAACAAACACACATGACATGTGACATCAGACTATAAAAGCATTCTTAAGAGTGTAAAAATAATAGAAAAGTTGTCAATAAGAAAAGAAAAGAGATACAGTAGAACAGAGAGGAAGACGGAAACAGACAGAGGCCTCAGTGTTGGAGCCATCAGCTTGTGTTAAGTGGATTGTGACGGGAGCCAGACGGACTTTGATTCCCTCAGGTGATTTTTCCGGTAAGTTCTCAATAACACAGAATGACAGGGGACAGAGGGTGCACATCCCCTCTCGTGTCATCCTCATTCTCCTGCTATTTTCCAAATCGCGGCCGTGACAGGACTTTTAGCCGCAGCTGTAATATGTAGCCGTGGAGGGCAGCCTGAGCACAAAACTGGTGCTTGTTGTCATGAGCTGTGGTCACTGGAGTTTGTTACATTAGCCTGTCAGGGGTGAGAGGCTAACACAGCGCTGTTACTACAGCTGGAATATGACAGAGACTGTGTATGATTACAGACGATCACGAGAGAGCAGGTCGACCTTCCAGCATGATAACACATCATCAAGATGTGTGTAAATAATACCATTAAACTCAGAGTCAAGAGATAAGAATTTGGTTGAAAACACTTTCATTGTTTTATAATATGCATTTATTTTTCCCTTACTTGCTCAGGGACCTTTTCCAAACTCTTTCCTTTGCATGATGATAATCTGCTGTGATTGGTCTGATTGCTCTCATTTTCATTTCATCGTGCATGCAATGCCTGATAAAGCAGTGTTTGTGAGCTCAGTGCTGCTTTGTGTACAGCGCTATTTTAACCGCTCCAATAGTGGCATCTAGTGGCGAAGAATGAATTAGCATTTTCATTCAGACCAACAAGTGGGCTGAAAATATGCTAATGTTTCATGTTGACCTCAACATATGGATTTATGGGGGTTTAAAAACGACTTGTTTCAATCATTCAGAGTCGAATCTGTCTTTTTCGAGATAATAACTTTATGCACAGTGAACTTTCACTTTTTTTCATTCACTTAGAGCTGCATGAAATATATATTTTTTCCATAATAGGAGCACTTTACCTTTATACAGGCCTATATATCTATATGTTACAACATTTCTAGACTCTTTTCATCTATAAATTGCTCGATCTGTACATATCTGTACATATTTCTCTCCTAAACCAGATAAGTGGGCATTTGAGCATTTTCATGGAAATATTATGGATATACAGAACTTGTATTTTAGTGAGAAGCAGTGATTTGAAGTTTAAAATATTGTATGGATTACTTGTGGATTTTATCAGCTTTTATAAAGTGTTTGGACTCTGACGGCACCCATTCACTGCAGAGGATACACTGGTGAGCAAATACATTGTCCAATTGTACATTGGTTACTTTCAGTTCGGTAGCCTCTGCCTTTCTCCCATTTTATATCTTTCACCTTCTTCTGTTGCTACCAAAGCCGTATGTATCCATTAATTGGCTAATTTATGGGTTGGACTAATTAGTGAAGACAGGTGATACAAGCTTTTAAAACCCCTCAGTTTTTAGCATTCCTAGCATAATAGTGTTGAAGTGTGTGTGTGTGTGTGTGTGTGTGTGTGTGTGTGAGATGGTTTTGAAGGCATGATTGAATTGCGTGAGATTTAAAATGACTTTATATTTTATAAGGGGGACAAATAGGAAGATAAACAGAAAGAAGGATATTTGGGGTTATTTTCTCAAGACAAAGTAAAAGAAAAAATGTCCAGTTTGTTTTGTGGGTTATATTTTACTTTTGAAAAGCCAGGGGTGTATTCCACAAAGCTCGGTTTACTTACCATTTGGTAAAACATAACCTCTGGGTTGATTGACCCCCAAACCCGCATACCGTGAGTATGTCGGTTCCAAAACGCTCGAGAAGAGTTAGTTTCATCAACCTCCTACTGGTTACCCAGAGTTAATGCGCGTACGTAAAGGCCTTTTCAATGGATCGCCGATTTCACGAGTC
>JAUCMS010000127.1:6873025-6883056 GCA_032357445.1 Enteromius radiatus | reverse complement strand
CGAAAGTTGAGGTTATCCACTAACTTACCCTTAAACTTACCCGGGTATGTCACATAACCTGCTTTTTGGAATACACCACAGGAGAACTGTATAGGGCATGAACTTCTTGTTTTGTAGTTACTGGTTTTGAAACTTTACATGCAGTAAGAGTAAGAGTATGTTGAATGCTTCCACATTGGTAATGGAGCGTCATCAGGGGCCAACAATCTCTGAAATACAGAACTGAAGGCACCCTGTGTGGATAACAACAGGCAAGGAGAACTCAAGCTATGTTTACTAAAGACTGATAGAGCACTCTGCTAACAGCAGGCTATGGTCTGAACGGCCTGTGATGTGGACAGAACTGACAATTCTTCTCGGTTTATTTGCTGATGGAGAGCCAGGACAGACACATACACACACAGAGCAGTAAAGGTAAAGGGCCATCAATGGTGCAAAATCAATTGATGCATGTTCAAAAACATGAACGTTTTAGTGATTAAATATCTGCGATAACAGAAGAGCCCCTGCATCAAACCTCACAAGGGTTTCCTAAACTGGAGTCTGTGAGAAAACTGTTGAGTAAACAACTAGGGAATCATAAAATTTATAATAAAAAGTAATTATACAAAAACATAAAAAGAGATTAAATATGAAATGTTTATCTGCAGGTCTTAAGAACTGTGTACTAAAACGAATAAAAAACAAGTTACTGTTATGACACACTAATAATTTAAATTTGTTCATTTTAAAATTTGTTGAGATACTTAAGTTTAAAAGAAAACTTAACTAAATGAAAGTTACCTAAACCAACACAGTCTCACGACCAATTTGTACGTCTTCGTACGAGGATTTGTGCTAATTTGTACGACCTCACTGGTACAAATGTGTACGATTTGTCTAAAACCCTGTGACGGTTAGTTTAGGGGCGGGGTTAGGTTTAGGTCATTCGTACAAATTCATACGAACTGGCAACTAGTAAAATATGTACAGTTTAGAAGAAATCGTATGAATTCATACGAATTAGCCACCTTGTAAAATATGTACGAATTGCCATGAGATGGATGGACGTGACATGTGGCCAAGTATGGTGGCCCATACTCAGAATTTGTGCTCTGCATTTAACCCATCCAAGTGCACACACACAGTAGTGAGAAGTGATCAAACACACACACACACACACACACTGTGAACACATACCCGGAGCAGTGAACAGCCATTGCTGCGGCGCCCAGGGAGCAGTTGCCTTGCTCAAGGGTCTCACCTCAGTCATGGTATTGAGGGTGGAGACAGTGCTGGTTATTCACTCCCTCCACCTTCAATCCCTGCCGGACCTGGGACTCGAACCGGCGACCTTTCAATTACAAACCCGACTCCCTAACCAACTGGCCCCAGGTTGCCCTAAACTTATTATTTTAAGTCAAGCATGCACAATTACTTTAAGTTGAAACAACACATTATTACTTATTCTAATGTTATGTTTTAAGTTGTGAAAGCTAATCACAGTGTGTGAATTTCTGAGAAATGAAATCCCCCAAATTTCTTAGTTTATCTTAGTAAACTCCCCCATTGCTTTGCTTTATTGCTTGAAATGTGCAACATGAAACATGAGAATATTGTTGTAGTCCAAATTTGGAAATGAATACAGTCAAATTAAATATTATGAGGAGATTCATTCATTTTAATTCATTTTATAATATTAAATATAAAATGTTACCAGCTATTTATTTCTTGTCACATTCAGAGTCACGCTCAACATCACTTTCTCACATAATGACATAGTAGGCCAATAATTTGCATGGTCTCAAGAATCATTCTCTAAATGGAAATATCATTTTTCAAGACTTTTTAAAAAAATGTCTAAACTGAAAATCCATGTTAAATGAAAAGTAATGGATATTCATTGATTAAAGGTGTGGGTTCCATCTGGTCCACAGGTGAGACACTTCCTCAAAAAGCATCTCTCATTTTAACACCAGAACCTGTGAGCGTTTTCCAGAGCAGTATTGGCAGCTCAACACTATACCTTTGATCATGCTTCTCCATCAGAGTTATTTTTGTTACGTGGTCTTGTCCTCTCCTTTCATTCCAGTCTTTCTCTTGTCCATGTTTATCCCTTGGGTTTTAAATGGGTAGCATATGGAAAAATGTTTCTGTTTTTGTTTTTGAGGCTGAGCTTAAAAGCAAAGTCAGGAGCATTTGGTGATCTCACCGCATGACCACCACACGCAGCACCTCAGTACCACCAACATCATTCGCTCATGGGTAAAATTGCTTTGGCAAAGAACTGATAAGCATTTGATTTGCAAAAATGTTTCACAGACTGTAATTTGATTTTTTTTTTAAATACATGCCCATATTTGCAAACTCTGTTGTCTAAGTCCAAGTCTTGTCCAGCTTTACCACACAGAGCTAACACAACCAGAGCGAGCACAGCAAATGACCCTTAAAATCAAAAGTCAGGCCTTAACCTCACTTTGCATACATGCATAAGGGCTCTAGGTGGCAGTGTTGTCATGCTGGCAGCTTGTGTGATCCCGTCTCAGTGCTTCCAGCTCTCTCACCATCAGCCTAATGAAGTGAATTCTACAGTGTGGCTGAAACTGATGGCTCTATCTCATCTGTCAACTGGCCATTTCTGAAGACATGAACACTCAATTCTACTGTTTGTCTATTATGATATATTATAAACGACATTAGTGCACATAGTTGACATTTTTCCCCCTGAAATATTTTTTTTTAATCTTTTTCCAATTTAATTGAATGTAATTCAATTTAATTATTTTATTATTTATGTTTTACTTGTTTTAGTATACTATACTGTGTGTAAAGGTGTGTGTGTGTGTGTATATATAGTTTTTGCTTGCATAATATATTATGTATAAATAAATACAAATGCATGCATGTGTATGTATAAAAATATGTTGTGTGTGTGTGTATATACACACACAATGCTAAAGAAAACATGTATAAATCTCTGGAAGGAGGATTAAAAGAAAGCTAGAAAGACAAGTGAAGAGAAAGAATGAGAGCGAGACTGTGATTGTGTAAGATAAAGAGAGCTTTGATATAATGGTTGCGTGCAAAGGGTAAAAAATAGGAGAAAAAAAAAACAAATAGAGCAAAATAAATGAGGCAAAACACATGACAGACAACTGCGAGACAGGCACAATTAATCAGTATTCAGGCAGCAGAGATCAGAGAGGAGCAGCATGGCCGTCCTGCTGGGTTCTGGCACACAGGATCAAGAAGGTCATGGTCACTTCAGTAAAGGTATTCTCAACCTTCTCCTGATCAACCCAACTTAATCTCTCCACACCTTCTGCTGATCAGCCAGCGCACACACACACAGACACTTACACACTCAGGAATTATTTCAGTCTTTCTCCTAAAAGCGGTACACACTTAAATCTGATCTTGGGAGTTGTAGTCCACACTGGTTTGGAGGCAGGTCTCCCTGTCAGTTCGTTTTCTTTCTTTAATAATACAATGACACATTTCTGTTAGGACACACGCAATTCATAGTTCAGAAATTCACACTGTGTGTACTGTGGACAAACTTCATCTATTAAACAGGCTCAGTGGACAAGTTGAGCTGACAATTTGTTGGATTACTCATTAGAGGTATTTGTTAAGGCAGATATCACTATCATTATTATTTTTGATTATGTAAAAATAAGATTTTTGCATCTATTAGCTTACTGTAGATGTGTTAGCTTTAAGGTAATCTAATCTAATCCGTTTTGTGGATCTGTGGACATTTCCATTCAAAAGTTTGGGGTCAACAGTGACATTCATATGTTAATTAAGATTTCAATTTCAAATAAATGATGTTCTTTTAAACTTTATATTCTTTGAGGATTAGCAAGAATCTTGAAATCCTGATGTTTTTCATACAAAAGAAAAAAAAGAAGAAGCAACAGCACAACAATGGAAATAATAATGAAATATTTCTTGGTATCATCAAATCAGCATATTAAAATAATTTCTGAACGATCACGTGACACTGAAGACTGGGGTAATGATACTAAAATTATTTAAAAGTGCAATAATATTCCACAGTATTACTGTTTGTTTATACATTTTGATTGCATAAACACAGCCTATACATATACACATACACACACTTAACACATTTCCATGAACTGTAGTATTCACAAGCATACAGTATTCAAATTTGCAAGTAGAAAACATTAACAAAAAGCTATTAAAAGTTATTGTTTAAACAAGTTCCTGTTACATAAAAATATTTCAATGCACTGAAGAAAATTAGAACAGGGTCTCTGATCTCAAACAAACCATTAAACCTAAGCATTAAACTAGGAAATTTTACCTTGCGTGCAATTAAATGTGCAAAAAGTAATTTCACTTGTTGCAATAACTATATTTAACTGCAAACAAGTTCCTGTAATTTGCATTGTTTCTCAGGTGACATCAATTTGCTGCTGATATCTCCATTGCATTGCATCCATCTCTCTCTCTCTCTCTCTCTACAGACAGTCTCTCCTGAATATGACCCGCACGACTCCCACGTTTAGATATGCTCTGGAATTTTCTGCTCGAGCAAGTGGACTAATGCATCTCCGTGGAAACGCTCGCTCGCAGATTGATCAGGCATTACAATATCTGCTCTCTCCACCATCACAGTCAGAGAGCCGAAGATTCGACTCATCTCAAGCACCGGGAAAATTGGCAGTGAAGAGCATCTTAAGTTAGTGCTGTTAGAGAGATGATGCATAGTAGGCAGTAGACAAACGTTGCTATTCTACATTCAGAAAAAGGTTGCGATTCCCAATTCGCTTTAGTTTAAATATAATGCCAGGTGAATGCGAATTATTTCCCCCCAAATCACCAGCAATCAATGTACAGGAGATATTCAGGGAAGAATTACAAACATGCAGGCCTGAAGCATGTTGGAGAGTGTCTCCCATTCTGGCCTCCAGGGCTCTTTATGGAAATGCAGAATTTAATAAGCTCTTCTCGACACCTTGTCACTGACGTGCTTGCTTGTGTGTGTGTGTGTGTGTGTGTGTACTTGCATTAGCAACGCTCTGTTGAATAAGTCCATTATGACAGAATGGAGTGACCTGAGTTTGCACTGTCTGCATTCTTTGAATACTACAGAATTATTTGCATTTCACTTAAGTTGTGTCATACCACATGACTGAACGCTCACTGGGGTGGCACTCTTTCAAAAGGTACCAATATGTACCATTTTTAGATATGTACAGTTTAAGTAATAACATCACTAATGTTTTTTATTTTCTGAGAGAAGCACAGAAAAGACACCAAACACTTTTTTTTTTAATCAATGCAAATAAAATAATTATAATGGAGAAACTCAGCTGTTTAGTTATAGCTACACCATCCCATCTTTAAAACAAAGACATTCCATAGTAAGTGCTATTATTTACTTACAGTAAGTTGTAAAGGAAATAACCCGAGCTATTAACATGCATGCATGCACAGCATCTTTATCTTTTCTTTAGCAGTATGCTTTCTGTCTGTCCTTATATTACTTCCCACTTTAATAATATATTCTTATGCCAGCTTTAACAAATTAACACAATCCATTGGCTATTCATAACTTTTATGTTTTAGCAAATTGGTGGTAGTGTACTGTATGATTATGAACACAAAAGAAAATATTTTGAAGAAAGTTTGTAACAGGCTGTTTTGGGTCACCATTGTCACTTTAGAAAAAAAAAATACTATGGACGTCAATGTTGACCTACAGTAAAACAGTCTGGTTACAAACTTTCTTTTCATACATGTTTGGAACTACTTGAGGGTCAATAAATGATGACAGCATTTTCTTTTTGGGTGAACTATTCCCTGTGATGCCATAGAAGAACCATTTTTGCTTCCACAAAGAACAATTTAGTAAAAGGATCTTTAAAGAACCATCTCTTTCTTACCTTTTTTGTAATCTGAAGAACCTTAGTTCACCACAAAGAACCTTTTGTGAAATTAAAAGGTTCTTCAGATAACAAAGGACCTTTATAGAACCATTTAGACATAAAAGATAGCCTACTTAAAAAATAAAGCACCTTAATTACCAAGAGTATAGATGGATAGGATACCTGAACGTTTGAATAGAAGTCCAGGAAATAACACAAATAACAAAATCAGCAAATTTACCAAAACTACCTAAATGATAACATTTAAAAAAAAAACACTGTCCTAAAGTCCGGAAGTAAGTCAATCACCTGAAAGAAACCCTGACAACTGTTTTCATTTACATGATAAAGCAATCTGTTTGTTGTAATTACAGCAAAATATTGAGTTTTCTGCTCCTGTCCGCCCCTTGGCTCACTCTGCACTCAAACCCATCTGCCGTTCACCGTGTCGCCACATCCGAACCCAAGCAGACCCAGAAAGCACTGATCATCCCCAGTGGCTCTCATTTCACTGGGCTTTACAGGGGCCCACCAGGCTTTTGGAAGATTGATGATCAGTCAGTAAGCTGCCACAGCACCAGATTCGCAGAAGGTCTGGATTCACTGGTCTGGTAAAGGAAGGGCAGGAATAGCTGGGAAATTTGGCATCACTTTAGCCTTATTCACTGGCTGAGCTAGCAGTGTTGGAAAGACAGTCGTGCATGTCGGCCCAAACAACTGCTGCCAAAGACAACCAGATGATGATTTTATTTATCAGAAAACAACACCTTTTGAACAGGTTTCGTTATAGTTATTGTTATAAATCTACTATTTATGTTCAGTAAAAATGACAAGTTTTACTATTATGATGACATTGTTCTTTTTAGTTATTTGTATTTATATATTTATTTTCAAATTTATTGTTGCACTATCCAAACAGACCAAACACTTTTACCTTAACAGCAAATACACTACAGATTTCTGAAAAATTATGATAGCTTTCGTTACAATGTCTAATGCAATACATTGCATCCAAATCCATTTGAAATGTGCACATTTTCTGGCATGTTATTATTTGGTCTCTGATGTCTTGGGCTTAAAAACACACAAAAACCGAGAAAAAAAGAGAGCTGTTAAGTTGTCTGTCAAAGAAATATCACACCATGACATATCACTGACAAACAACAACATTCTCTCATTTGAGGCTCTGAAATAAAAAGAAAAAAAGTTTTATTACCTGTCAAATGACTGACAGCTGAGGTGGCAGCTGGTTCCAATACTGTACATCTTAAATGATAATCTGACTGGATGTGGCATTTAAGACTTTGTATGGTTAATATTAGATTATTGGCTGAAGATCTGGGCTAGCAACTCAAACTGGGTATAGTTGGAAAGCGTTTGTCCATTCAGTAACTATTATGCCCAGCAAGAGAGTTTTTGGAATAGACAACTAAATGGCAAGTGGCCAGACAGAGTTCAGCCAGAATGGCTACCATTGTGATTTTTCTTGAGTTGACACATTGTCAGACCCTTTCCAGTGTTATCTGTACTGATCTGTATCTGTATAAAGTATATGGTTATCATGACTTAATTTGTAGACCTCCATGCAAATAGAAGTTGAAATTTAGTTATATTGGTGTAATGTCTGGCTTAACTAAAGCTTAGAAAGAGCAATAAATATGTTTGACTGATTGTGATTGTGTAGCACTCGGTGTGGATACCTGCTTGTCACTGTAAAATCATCACTTCATCACTCCTGGTTCATGACACTGAGTTAGAAACACTGTCAGGCGGTGTTAACCTGGTTCCTCCGGTTTCTCGAACTTCTCAAGGTGACCAGTCAGTACTGTCTTCTCCATTGTTTCTGTTAAGGCGTATCTGTGCTCTGTGAGGCTTTTAAAGAAATTAAATCAATGACTGAACATCAAAGCTGTGTTAAATGTGCTAGAAGTTGGTTCTCTAATGCTGCCCTTAATTAAAGACTGGATCGATGGCCTTTTGTGGAAGGTCTGCTGGAGTCTGATAGCAGCTTCACTTCATTAAAAGTTTAGTTTCCCTAAGATTATTCAACACTCTTCAGTTACCCTTTCAGTCGAGTCACTTTAACGTTACATATGGGAACTTGCATGAGAGACCAATCACCTCTGAGCCTTATTGAAAAGGCCAATGAACATTGGCGTGCACTGATCGCATCCAGCTGCATCTAGTCACAGTGTGAGTATAAGAGAGAGCGGATGCAGTGCACCTGTTAGCTTTTTGCTTCCGAGCCTCGCTTGTCTGAGTCCTGGAGTTTTCTCTCGAAAAGAGTCTATAGAGATCAAAAAGCTGTGCAGCTGTCGGCGGTCCCCGCAAGCTGGTAGTCTTTTTAAAGGCTTACTAAATACCAGCTTTTGCAAACCAGCGAGACCTTCCCCACTGAGCACCAGTGCCGCGAGGCCCTTCCTGGGCAGACAGGGAGAAAAAGAGAGATTTCGTACAGTTGAATGGTATCTTCCGAGATGTTGATTCGGCCGTGCTCTTCTCGGTGCAGAAGTTTCCTCACCTCCTTGGATGGCTATGAATGCTGCCTCATGTGTCTGGGCAGAGACCACGCTGAGGCAGCGTTTGTGGTTCATGCGTTCATTGTGAGCAAATGACCATGGCTACGCTGAGGCCCTGTCTCTCATTCGTGAGACGGCTCCCCTCGCGCTCTTCCTGTGATGTGGTGAGATGCTTGGGGGACCTCATGGTGACGGTCCAGAATGTTCCATCGGGCAGAACGGCCCTGCAGACTTCTGCTGCACCACGTAGCCCCGTGGTGTTGCCGAAGTAGGTCGCTTCCCTGCACAGCAGGCCGAGCATCTCCTTCGGCGCACCCCAGGAGGAAGAGATGTCTTCCGCAACATCAGAGGGAGAGTCGGCTGGGAAGACGGACGTTTTGCCGGGTCAACGCCCCTCCACGGTCGCTGCTCCATCCGAACTGTCGGCTATGCTCCTCCGAGCTGCCGAGGGCATCGGATTAGAGGTCCTGAAGGTGCCTCCATCTGATTTCTCAAGGCTGGATGACTGGGATTTCTGGGATCTAGGGCCTCCCAGTACCTTTCTTCCCGGATGTGCATAAGGAGCTGACCAGGTTATGGCAAGCCCCCTACTCGGTATGCCTGGGTCATAGCTCCTCACCCCTCACTACCCTCAATGGGGGAGGCAGCCAAGGACTATGTGGCGATCCCCCAGGTTAAGCGCGCTGTTGCGATCCATCGGTGTCTGCTCAGTGCCGCCACCTGGTGGGACCAGCCGCGTTTACCCTCCAAGGCCTGTAGGGCAGGCTGCCTTCGCCATGCATGCCATGGCCACCCTGCAGGTGTATCAGGCTAAGGTCGCTAAAACAACTGCAAGAGGGTTGTTCTGACCAAGGGGTGATGCAGGAACTCCACGCTGCAACCGACTTCGCCCTCCGGCACACCGTTTATAATTTCCAGAAGAGCTCAACCATGCAGCCAACCAGCTCTCACGGCAGCCCACCCACCCCAGAGAATGGCAACTCCACCCCCAGACAGTCCAGCTGATTTGGAGCCACTTCGTTGAGGCCAAGATCGATTTCTTCGTGTCCCCTGAGTCCTCCCACTGCCAGTTTTTCTACTCCCCCACAAGGAGTCCTCGGCAGGGACGCGTTGGCACACAGCTGGCCTCCGGGGCTCAAGTATGCCTTTCCTCCAGTGAGCCTCTTTGCACAGACCCTGTGCAAAATCAGGGAGGAGCAGGTCTTGCTGGTAGCTCCATATTGGCCCTTCCGGACCTCCATGGCCTGCGGCAGACCCAATTTGAGCCACTCAATCACTTGTCAGTCAAGCTTAAATATCTGTCACTCAAGACATCACTCCTGACTGCGCTGGCCTCCATCAAGAGGGTGGGGGACCTACAAGCCTTCTCTTTCGACGAAGCGTGCCTGGAGTTCGGTCCGGCTGATTCTCACGTTATCCTGAGACCCCGGCCCGGCTTTGTGCCCAAGGTTCCTACCATACCTTTCCACGATCAGGTAGTGAACTTGCAAGCCACCATTGGGTGGTAGATGCCATCTCCCTGGCTTATCTATACCAGGGAGAGCCCACTCCACAAGGAGTGTTGCCTCGTCCTATGCGTTAGCTCACGGTGCCTTTCTAGTGGACATCTGTAGAGCTGCGGGCAACACCCAAC
>JAUCMS010000127.1:6850287-6872925 GCA_032357445.1 Enteromius radiatus | reverse complement strand
ATTTTTTACATTCCGCATGTACAAGCAGTGTACATGTGCTCCGCCCCCCAAACCCTGCTTCAGTAACAACTGGCATCCCTGTGGGGTCCCATATTGGGGTCTCTGCATAATGCGGCCTTTGTTCTGTGGCCTTTTTCGTGTGCCTGTTCCCATATGTAATGTTGAAGTGACTCGACTGAAAGGGTTACGCAGGTAACCCACGTTCCATCCCTTTGCCACAACCCTGGGTTGCGCTGACGCTGGGCTGCGACTCGGCTTCTCAGCAAAAAACTAACAGGTGCTTTGCATCCGCTCTCTCTTATACTCATGCTGTGACTAGATGCAGCTGAATGCAATCAGTGCACGCCGATGTTCATTGGCCTTTTCAATAAGGCCCAGAGGTGATTGGTCTCTCATGCGAGTTTCCATATGTAACGTCTCCGTTCCCTCTCTTTCAGGGAACATGGGTTACCTATGTAACCTAGACGTAGAATTGAATTTAATCAAAAGTTTTGTTATTATTATTATTATTTAAAGAATTTACAAGATTTTATAAAACGTCTTAATGAACCTCGTAAAGTGTTATTATTCAACCATCACAATATCTGGCTTTACATGGGGATCAAGTTTAAAATGTGGAACTTATTATTATTATTATTGCATGGGATGCACAAACCTGTTCTTTTCAAATCACTTTTAAGACTAAACTTCAATGCCAGACTGAATATTGAGAATTATTCATCCAAGACCCACTATTATGCCCAAATACTTAATTCTTTGTTGATGCTTTATTCCTAAAGTAACTATTGTTGCACAGTGAAATAAGAATTACTTATGAGAACCCAGAGGACAAGAGGAACAAGAATAAGAAATAGTGTTCAGAGTCCTTTAGACTCTTGTTTCTCAAAAAAATGCTTTCATTGAGCAGGAGTGCTTGTACACAGACCCACGGGGGGTATCTGGGTCAGGACTGTCAGAATTAGCCTGCCTTTACGCAAGCTGATGGGTCTTTTGCCCCTTTAAGCCCCCTTTTTCTTCCCACCTCGCCCCCTGCCCATCTCTGCAGGCCTTGGGGAAAATGTTCCTTTGGCCTCCATTAGGAGTGTACAGTGTTTCTCCCCAGCACTCTTGCCACTATTAGTCGAGGAGAGCGACAGTAATGGTGTCGAATGCCTGTGGCATGAGGACACTTCCACACAGAGACGCAAACTCATGCCACAGACCAACACTGCTGTTGTGCTCTGAAGAACTGTGCCACAGGTCTGAGATCTACATTTGTTTGCCATTTGTTTGAACAACTTGTACAACCCTTAAAAATGGCATTTTGCTGTTTGGACATCATGTGTGGAAAGGAACAACTGTCAAAATGTTAGAAAAAAACAATATGATTATGTTATTAGTTGCATATGAAAATGGAGTTGGAGTGCTTTTATTTAGTGAGGATGCATTAAATTGATCCAATAATAAAAATGTATATAAAGATATTTATAATATCACAAAAAATTTATTTAAAATAATGCAACTTGCAGCAAATCAACGTATTAGAATGATTTCTGAAGGATCATCCGACACTGAAATCTGGAGTAACGTTGCTGAAAAATTCAGGTTTGCATCACAAGAAAAAAAAATTTCAAAACCTATTAAAGTAAAGAAAATTATTATTAATTGTAATATTGTTCACAATATTATTGCCTATGACTGCATTTTTATCATGCAACTCAGCTTTTTATCAAAACAATTCTGCTGCTGTGTTACTGTTACAATGAGTTTTGTGTGTAAAAGTGGCTAATAATCATTTAAAATGACCATGGTGGTTGTCATAATCTACAGTTTAGTACATTTTTGTACATTTATTTTTGGTAAGACTTATAGGATATAGATAACACTTGTAGATAACTATTAACTACGACTTTTCCCTCAATAAATTCTTAATTTTCTGCTTACTACTAGTTAGTAAGGTAGTAATTAAGTTTAGTTATGTGGTACTGTAGATTAGGGATGTAGAATAAGGTCATGCAGAATTAATATGTGCTTAATTAGCACTAATAAATGGCAAATATTAGTAATATGGTAATAAGCAACTAATAGGTGTAACCATAAAAACTAAAATGTTACCGTATTTTTTATTTGGTCACGGACAAAGAAAGACTTTTTATTTAACATCTGGAAATGTGTTTGCATTCTATTTCACTTTTATGCTTCCTACAATAACTTTTGGAGCCTGGCTCGCATTTGAAATCAAAGGCTTTGATCAGCAGGGTTTATCTATCGATTATCCTCAGGGGTCTGATCACAACAGACATCACACAATGCCATCTGTCTGGTATGGATCCACCGGGGGAAAATCCAATGTTGGCAGAAGTTTCCCTTTTAAACTGATCTTAGATCAAATTCCCTTTCCATAAACCTCATCTCAACTACAACAATGGAACCGACAGAACTGACCTCAGATCAGCACACAAAAACAAGTTTCAGCCAAATTAGGAGGCTCATCCCATGCAAACACCCACATTATTGAAAAGAAATTGTGACCGTCGTCTCACATTTGATGTCAGCCAGCATCATCCAAAGACAGACTCATCCTGCGCTGAGATCAAATGACGCTCTGAAGTTTTAATTAAAACCTTGATTAAAGAAACGCGCATTCTGCATCCAAAGAAGGATGTCAATTTCTCATTACCTTAAATGCACACATCCAAACACACCAATAAACACTGAAAGAAATAGCAACTGAGGGAGTTTGGCTTTGATGAAGGTGTGTAGAAGTCTTTCTTTGGACTGTAATTTTAATTTGTTTATTAATCATTACCTTCAGTAGTGGATTACATCCCAGGTGTGCTTAAATCCATATGATTTTTCAAACATCAAGGAGGATATAAGCTGTGCAACACCGAAGACATGCATCTAGCTTAATAAATTTCTACCTCTTAAACAGCAGAAATTAATAGAAAGAAAAAAATGTGTCTTTTTTTTCAAGTGGAAGTGCTATCTGGACCCAAAAATGCTGCTCTTCATGTTTAATTTCCACATCCTCAGACGACAATGTCAGCATTATGAGTATGCATGTATGGAAATGTGTTTATACCACACAACTGCATTTTTATACAATATGGAAGCATTATTCTGACTCGAGTTGAAATAGTAAAATGTAAAAAAATAAAAAAATTACACATAAAAAAATATTAAGTGTAGTTATTGTTAGAAATAATAAAAACATGATTTAATCAAAGTTTCATCCAATTTAGTGACTGTAATCTCATATTATCTTATTTTAAATCCATTTATAACTTTTGGTGAAAATGATTATATGCAAAAAAAGATATTTCAATATAAAGAAGGTTACTTATGGGCATTGATGAATGTTGTGAAACTTATTTGAAATAACACAATTATGTTTTACCTAACCAGATTACCGAACCTGACCAGATTTTCCTAGCATTTAATGCAGTTTCTTCATTAACATTTTAAAGCAGTGACTGCAGCATGATGTTGCTAATATGATGCAAGTGCATAGTTTTTTCATTATAGACCTCAACAATAAAGCAGACATGAATTACAAATATGAATTTATTTAAAAACACTGCAAAAATATAATTTACATTGCGAATATACATGAACAGCTTCTTCATAAAATGCGCCCGTCGTTTGGACTTTCAGCCAATACGCCAAAACTATGTGGTGGCCACAACTGCAAAAAACAAAAAAGAGCAGCATTCAATTTTATATAATATTTTATATTACAAAAAGCTGTCACTGGGGTGGTATCCTTTCAAAAGGTACATCTTTGTATATTTTTTTACCCATAAAGTGTGCATACTAGTACCTTGAAGGTATATATTAGCACTTGAAGTGCACGTATTAGTATCAAAATTGTTATTAGCCTCTGAATAGACAGATATAGAATTTTTTTTTTCAGAAAGCATACAGTTTATGAACACACTATACATTATATTATTTTAAACTTCAAACATAAATTTTCCAACTCAAAAAAGTGGTGAAAACACATCTTGTTTTTATAAGACCCTCCACCCTCCTATCATTTGCCTCTGACTTTCCAATCAGGGCCTGACAGAAGGTGAGGAGACCCATTTACAGGGTCATGGGCACATGATGCTATACGAGTCGACAGCCGAAAACAGTTTCAAATGAAGACGGCACTCAGTTACACTTACTTTGAGTTCATTTATTAGCAATTTTAAATAAAAGTAAAATGAAATTAGGATAATTTGTACTGTGAAAAAAACCTCATTAAAAATACCACATAAAAGGGCAACAGTTCAAAACTCAAAAAGCTTGTGGTTTGGCCTTTGGGAAAGCATATAGGTCAAGAAATGAGACTGTATCCTCATTACCTTTAAGCAAACGCGTCCTCGGATCAGGGCATAGGGAACTGGGCCATAGCTTCGGGAATCTGTGGAATTCCGAAGGTTATCGCCTTCCAGCCACACATGCCCTCTTGGTACCTAAATTACAGCAGAATGGGAAGTCCAAAATGTTAAACCACCACGCTAACTAAGTACGATTTATTGTGATAGCAGCCACACTCATGGGCCACGCAATCATATGCAACACACCGTATTGAAACTCTAGGCTCTCCCCGGATTAAAAGATAAAGAAGAAGTTCCTAAGAGTGAGAAAGTTCACATGACTTAACTGCTCATCTCAGATGGGAAAGGGATCATTTTTACTGACCACTGGGGCCTCGCACCCCCCCACCCTCTTTATCCTCTCGGCGAGGGGTGAAGCCACGCCTCCGTGAGCTGCTTCATGGGTCTAGACCACGGACAGACCTGCCAGGCTGGGCCGGCAACCGAGCGAAGCCTGATCCACACTGACATCAATTAGGAATAATCTCATCACACAGGGAGAGTGGGGCTGTCAAGCCCCTAATTAAGTCCCCTCCACCCCCTCTATATGTGAGGCGAGGGGGAACAACACATCACGTTGTCATTATAAACATAACAGTATGGAGATGGCTATCTGACACTGACCAAACTGAAGAATTTTCAAATTCCATAGAATCTTGTAGGATTTGATACTCACTAGATATCTAACAAAGCCATCTCATGTGTGGGAATGACTCAATTTTGACCCATAAAGTGATTTGCTGACCTTCTGTTTTGCAAACAAATGCATCATTGACAAATGCAAACGAATCGTGATTATAAACCAATGTCAGCATGGAGTCAACTCTCATTAGCATGGAAACATATGTTTTGATCCCATCCACAAGAAATCTTAGCCTGTCATCATCTGCTGTTCCGAAGCGAAGCTTTTGTCCTGTCTGTCAGCCAAGCATATGAGAAATCACACCATACTGTGACCAGACACAAATGCTGACAACCCTGCGTTCCATCTTACAAATGGGAAGCATGTCAGAAACATATTATGGTTACTGCTGTTTAACATCGAGATACTGGTCTACAATGAATTATGGAAGTTATAGGTAGCATAGGGCTACTAACTAAACTTTGTTTCGCTATCATATTAGTATTAATATTTTTCTGTTAAGATCGCTAAAGTCATGGCATCATTTTGTAGTCCATGGAAGTTTGCATCATCTTGGTTCTCTCGACAAATAGTCGTTTAACTAAATTATTGCATAAAATATGCTCTGTGACCAACAAAGTTTGTTCGTCAAGAGTGTCTTCACAAATAAACACAACCTTTATACATTTCAATAACCAGAACATATTATATGGCTGCATTACTTTAACCAACACAAAACTTTGACAAATCTTTATCTTGATTTAATATGCATTTAAAATTAATTGAGCAAGAGCATGCAACAGGGTTGCAAATATGAACCATATAGTAGTCACGTTTTCAAGACACCAAAAAGCTTAAAATCATCAGAATGATTTAACTGGCATTGATAAATGCTAACTAATGCAAGTTTCAGGTTTAGTTCCTGCAGCACTGTACTGAACTATCACACATATTCTTCGGTTTATAGATCTTTCCCAGGAACATGTTGTGGTTTGTGAAAAACAGCTGCCTAAGATATCACAGCCAAATCAGTTATGAACGTTCTATCTTTGATTGACAAATCCTTTAAATTACTCGAAGGCATTTTATATATAGGAACAAACAAATTACCCTGTCATGCTAAATATAGCTGTTAAACATACTTGCCAAGGCACTCCTTTCAAAAAAACTTTGTGAAACATTTATATTTTAATGTTATTAGATTCCCCTTTAGATATATCGATTAGATATCACCCTTACTTCCATTACAGAAAACATGTCACATTTTCTGTCAGCTATAAACAAGTATCAACACAAAATGACATCTGTGACAAAATGAATACAAAAAATGAATGCAAGAAAGAAGAGCAGTTACAACTCAGTAATTAATGTTAATATTGCTATGAAACCATCACTGTTGAATTAGATTAGCATGTTAAGATTTCATACATTCTAAGATTAAAAGAGACTGCATCAGTACATTTTTTTGCAGTCGGTTTAGGATAGCTAGTACCGACAGTGAGCAAACTACAATCTTAGGGGTTGTATTTCTTTACCTTAAATGACTGCAGTGGCAAGCCTTTCTTTTTCTCTCCTTTCTCTTCATCACATGCTCTACTCATCTGGCACTAACACTAACAGCTTCGGGAAAAATTACAGGCCAGAACCGCACATAGTCAAGGTGAAAAAAAAAAAAAAAAAAAAAGCAATAACAGCTATTTCAGTGACAGGGTGGCTATGCTGTCTCTGGACCAATAATAACTGAGAAACAAGCATTTGTTGTTGCCATAAGGTAAACGTTTTACCCAACGAAGGTGAAAGCATGTGAAATTCAAATGCATACACCTTAAGAGTAAACATAGCGGTTTATACAAAAAAAAAAAAAGGATTTTGTAGTAAAAGACTTCAGAAAGTGTCTATTGGTTTATAGCAAAATAATAATTTCTTCAAGAAGAGTTGATGTCGGGTGCAGTACAGCAGGTACTCACATAAGTGTGTGTTTTAAAGATGTCAGATGGTCCACTAGTGCAAACTTTGTCTCCTTCCAAGCCGACCACACGTTTACAAATGTTCATTTTTGGATCAAAAGGACTTTTGGCTATTACAATATCCCCTCTGGAAGAAAGTAACAGGTGAGGTCAAAATAAAGCTGTTACTAAAAAACTCTGCGTTACAGTATTATCAAGAAAAGTCAAATAAAAGCTAGAGTAAGCATTTCATACTCACTTTTGGATTCGACAGAGGTGACGGCTGACTCGTTCTGAGAAAACCACGTCATGGTTAGTGATGGTGGGCTCCATGGAAGGTCCTGAACACTGTTGTAGGTGAATTGTGGTTAGAAATAAACTTGCATATGTTTTTCTTTTACTGCCAGTGGGAATGCTTTGATCGAACAGCTCTAAGAAACTTACCGATACAAATTCGCCGATATATTCAAAGCCACAGTGAGCAATGCAGCCATACTGGACAGTGTAACCAACAAAGCTAATCGTCTTCACAAAGAAACCGCGAAACATCCTGACAGTCTTCAGAAATCCTGAAATTAAAAAAAAAAGAGAGAGTCTACATTTAAAAACAATTATTCACAACCAACGCTGATTTTGTCATAAAGGTGATATTGTGCAAATGTTTTAAATTAGTTTAAATTCTAAAATTAAATCTGGTTTTCAGGAAGAGTAACAAGAAATTACTGGAGTGGAAATGGAAAAGGGACAATACAATATTGCAGCTTATTGATTTTATTGTGAGTGATTCATCAATGCATATTTAAAAGCTTGTCATTTTTTGTCAAAATACCATCACCTGCATGTGTAAATTATAACATTTTGAAAACTTGTCAATCAGGCGTCTCAATGGCTAGTTGAATTAATTTAGGGATATATCTACCACACATTTTACTGGTATTTTATAAAATACTTAGAGAAGATTTTAGCATGATAACAGTTTTTACAAACTAGAATGTGTTTGTATATTAATTTTCAGTTACTGAAATAAAGCTAAAAATAAAATACAAACATTACATGAAAAATGTAAGCTAAATCAATCAAAGAAATGCTGAAAGTTAGGTCTAAAGTTGTAAATTACATTACTATTACAGTATAAACAATACTAAAATAACAAGGGTGTACTGTAGATTCAAGACCCTGAATTTAGAATATAACATCATATTAGCACTTTTATGTTGACAATCCTAACCCATTCTTAATGAGAACCACAGCTCTGGAGCACATGCTCTAACCACAGCTCCAAACAAAAACATTACATTAGCATGGAAATTCTCAATTGGAAATGACAAAACCTGACGACACAGGCCTGTGCCAGAGGGTCGAAAGAGGGTTTTGAACACTTTGTCACTGAGGTGGTGTTGGTGGGGAAATGCACCTCACACATTTAATGGCTAACGGTTAAAACTGTGAAACCAAAGTGATCATTAGAGATGGTGTTTCATTCTCAGGAACCTCTACAACCCATCAACAAGACACAAAGAGTGACCCCTGGGCGTCTGACCCAGTCTCAGACAACCCAATCTACACCTGTGGGAGCAGGTGATGGCGCTAGCAGGCACAGGTTCATCTCCTCGAGCTGAAAAAAAAAGAGAAAGTTACGCTATGGCCATAGCAACAGAACATGAGGTCTTTTGTTTGTCCTCGCACCCCAGCACTTTAACTGATAAAACTGTGGTGCGCTGTCTGAATAAACAGTCCATCCTCTCTCAAACTATTGACTTTTCCTTGGCCATCAAGCTAGCAGTGTGCGTGAGTCAATAAAGGTCGTGTTTGGATGTTTGTACACTCTTAAAAGAATAGTTCACCTGAACTTTACTAACAGCAGGCCATCCAAGATGTAGATGAGTTCATATCTTCATCAGAGCAGGATTGGACATTTAGCATCATGATCATCATTGGATCCTCTGCAGTAAATGGGTGCCGTAACAGTGAGATTGGGTGTCTAAACAGCTGATAAACCCATCACAATAATCCACAAGTAGCCAACAAGACTCCAGTCCACTATAGTCTTATAAGAAACAAAGGCATCATTTAAGCATTAGCCAAAATCCTAGTCCCTAATCCAAGCCATTGAAAAAGTCTGTCTCCTGTTGTCCTCTCCCAAGAAATATATGCACACATATACGTTTAGAACGGTTTTGGACTGTTTTTGCTTATAATCTGTGCTTTATCTGTGCATAATTCTCTCCAGTTTCAAATAAGAAAGCTTCTTTACTGGAAAAAGCAATATTGACAATAAGTACTCTTTATTTTAGCGGGAAACAATGGTTTGAAGTGAAAGATTTCTTAATGATGGATTTGTTAATTACAAACATGCAACTTTTCACGTCGCAATATGCCAATTGATGTACTGGAGGCACGACTATTGTGATGCTTTTATCAGTTGGATTTTCATTCTGACGGCACCCATTCACTGCAAGTGATGTAACGCTTTTTTTAAAAAAAACTCATCTAAGGATTCCAAAATATGTTTTTTATAGCAATATTAGAACCATACAGAGTTCCACAAAGAACCTTCTGTTCAAAGGAGAGATTCCATGGAATTCTTCATGGAAGCATCGGAGGCAATAAAGAAAGTGTACACATTCACAGAACCTCACTTGCCAGAGAAACTGCTCGAAAGATAAAACAACTTTGTCAGATTCTCTGAAAATCAAGCTCTTGCGCAGTTAGAAAACAAATCTTCAGAAGAACAACTTCAACTGGATGTCCAATGAAGGATAAACCTCAATCTATTTCTCTTGAAACAAACCAAAAGTATTAAGGCGACCCAGCCATGCAGAAACTGAACGAAACCATGCCCTATCCCAAAAGTCCCTATTGCCTTGGGAATGACATCTCCAATATGGGGCATAATTAATCCTCCTGTCCCCTACTTCCTCCATCTCAGTCCTAGGCCAAGTGTCAGGTGTCTGTCTCCATGTGTCATGGAAAGTGCTACACCTAATCCCATTACCCACCAGCCATCTCCTCGCCCCATACCTCTGTCCCCTGCTCCCCTCTCTTTCCATTCCGGTCAGACATCGAATCCACACCTTTGAATCCTCATAATTACGTCTGATACCCCCAACACAAACAGGGTGTACAAGAGTTAGCTGCTCTGCCCAAAGGCCCCCTCCGTCCAGGGACGTTTCTGCCTGACTGGATGTAGTCGTATCTCAGGGAGGCAGTGAAAGGGCCAGCTGTTGTTTTGCTTATCAAACTCCAGGGTGGGGCGAACAAACTATTGTTTCTGAGCCGTTTTCCCTGGCAATTGATAGCGGGCACAGACTCTTTGCCTAAACTGCAACATATATGCTCACCTCTTAAAGCTCAATAAAGCATATTTTGGCATGTACAATACAGAATAACTGTTACAGGGATGAGCAAAATGACTAGTAACTAATCGCTCTTAGGAAATCCTTCATAATTTGCTGCTTTTGGTTGACTTAGCCGACACCTGAATACACTTTTAGAAGGCATTCACAAGTACAAAACGGGGTTCTGCAGATAATATTTTATCTTCATAAGAAAAAACTCAAAAAACAGCTCATCTGTTTGAACGTATGGAGGGGGGGTTTAAAGGCTTCTGATAGGATTTTCTAAATACTGAGGCATAGCCCACTGTAAGCATATTAAATTAAATATGTAAATATATTAGATATATAAACCTACACTATCATGAAAACATAATTTTTTTTTATTCAGTAAATATGTATTATATTGATCACAAGTGAAGGTATAAGGACATTTATAATGTTACAAAATATATATATATTTTTTTTGTTTGTTTCTTAAGTACCAAATCAGCATATTCAAATGATTTCTGATAAATATAAATTCCATTTTAAGAAAATTACAATTTAGAAAATTGTAAATTATAATAATATTGCACAATATTAATATTTTACTGGGTTGTTTTTTTTTTTTTATTAAAATAAATGCAGACCTGGCGATCAAACTATTAATAAAACTATTGGACAACAGCCAACTGCTCAACTCAACACCATTCAGATTCTGATTAAAAACAAAGCATTTTGATCTTTTTCCCTCTATCCACCAATTTCCTTCAAACTGACTGACTCCCTCTCATTCTCGTCCTGACCTCCAGAGACTGTCTGTCGCGTTCATAATGCAGACCAGCTCGGCAGAATGTGTGGCGGAGAACACAGCATCCCCAACTACGTCTAGTCGTCCAATCACCAGCACTGTCACTGTTGTGGGCGTCCAGCATAGGTGAGGATTAAGGATTTAGCATAATAAGATTACACGGCCAGTGAATGATATCAAGAGACAGTCCATATGCGGCCGCCTGGTTTTCCACTGGCACCCTGTGTGTGTGTGAGAGAGAGAGGCTGGGTGAGTCAGCTGCTTGGAATCAAATGGAGTTTAGCCAAAATCAAACAGACCTTCAGACAATTGAGATTAAATCTCTATTTCTGAACATTCCCCTGAGTGTTCGGAACAAGCACTATCTGCCACATGATTCCCTGGGCTGGGAAGTGACACAACCAAAATTAAATTTATCTAACAATTGGATAATTAACTCCAAGTCTCCCCTTAATCCAGGATTACACAGTGCAATGTATATATTTGCGACACAGAGTCACATAGAGCAACTCTGGAGAGCCATCTGTGGCCCCGGACCCCCAAAACCCATAATGCAACAGAAGGGAGACAGGGTTCCCAGAGAGCTCAGAAGCAGGTGGCATCAAAATGCTCTTTTAATCCTATAAATCTGCTGTAAAACAAACTTTTGTAACTGAACAAATCTCTTGAGACAGAGCTGTCATCAATGTTGTTTTAGCAGCAGCATTTAATCTGATAAACAGCTTTAAATAATACATTTATTACAGTTTAAAATTTGGCACTAAGACTTGTTGAATTAATATTATTATAATATCATTACATGGCAAATGCTTTTCCATTTCGTGTGAGAACTTGCCAACAATTAAGACAGTAACTAAAAAGAACAACAAGCTGTTGCATCCTAAACTCAAGACATGGACATTGTATTATTATGGCACAAAGAAGTAGTGAAATAGTAGGCTATTTAACTATTAAAATATGTGAAATATGTGATAGATCCTGCATATAGATCATATAGATTTTTTATTTTGCGCAGTGTCGACTAGATATTTTTGGTTGCAAAAATTTTAGTGCACAATTGCATAACAATTACAAAATAACATTACAATAATACTACTACTGCGCCTACAAAATGCATTACTTAGGAAATCAATTAGGAAATCAATTTATACATATGTATTTTATTTTAACACCAGTCAAAAATAGTTTCAAACATTAGCGTAAAATACATAGATACCCCCTTTAAGAGTATATAGTGCATATAGTGTGTATTTAGTATATATCCCTTAAATATACAGTGCAAACACCTGGTATACAAAGCAAAGCATGCAAACACCGATTCAGGCATTGAGACTGATGCCACACTTGTGTAAAGGTCACAATGACTCCATGCCACCATCTAATGTGCTAACATGCCGCTGACCTCCTGAAATAGCAAAGAAAATAAACAGCAGCCCAGGTGACACTGGAAAGCCAGCTGTAACTCTGAACACCATTGTTCATGATCGCCGGATATTCAGAATGAAAATTAATACCAAAAAAAAAGGTTAAGAAAACAATTAATATATTGTGCTAAAAAAAGTTTTATATATATATATATATATATATATATTTTTTTTTTTTTCAATAATATTATTTCACAATATTGCAAAATATTATTTCAATTTAATATATTTTTTTCTATTGTAATATATATATTTACTTTTTTTTTTTTTACACACAATTTTCAACATCATTACTCTTCAGTCTTCAGTGTCACGTGATCAGAAATCATTCTAATATGCAAATTTTTCGAAAACATGAAAAACTATTTCCTAAATTGGGGAGGAAATAAAAAAAAAATTATGTGTACTTTTAAATATTTGAAGAATATTTAAAAATATTCTGAGCAAAAAGAGAGGAACTGAATCCCGAGGCCTGCTTCACAGTTTCTTATCACAGCCCATCTGAATGAAGACATACATAAGGAACTTCTGTGTGACTTAAGAAGATTACATAGATTGGAATAGTGTTAACTAAGTCGGCGTTCCCCCGAGAACCCAGATGGATGGTAGCTGAGGAGGGGGACCTCTCTGATGTTCTCGATCTGTGTGGCAGAAGGCAGCTGAGGGTGGCCTCGCATTGCTTTCTTTGTTCTCATTGGTGCTTCATGTCCAGTGAAAGGGATCGGAGAACCTGGAGATTTGGTAATCGGGAGGCTATTAGCGCAGCTATCAAAACGAGGCTGGCACCTGGTTGGCCGATGAAGGACAGATGTCTGCATGCATGACATAATGGAGGTCTTTCTCCATCACTTGATTTTTACAACAGTCCAACTGAAATCAAATGAATTTTAAAAGGCAGATCATGACTAAAGCCAATTACAGAGTCAATCCCCATAAATTTGAACAAAAGCAAAGCGATTTCAAAGGATGCTGAGCTAGTTCTGTAACACTGACGTGACATAAATAGACTAATCTTTATTGAAATGACCTTTGACTGCAGTCTGAACCCAAGAGGGAGCTGAAAGGCAAACAGATCTTATCGGACGTCCCAAGTTAGGCCTTCTGTTTTGGCTAAAAGAGAAATCTTACAATTCTCTGTTCACTGAATGCCCATCCCTAGCACTGATTTCTTTTTAAAATTAGCCTGCTTTGTTTTTACGTTATAGATATCTTTTATTTAATATTGGGGAAAAATACAGATTAATACAGTTTTTGGAGCAGAGCGTAAAATGACCTTCCTGTGGGTCACAAATAATAGTAACCACAACCCTATAATTGTCCTGGCATCCAAGATTATTACTTTCCTTTCAACACTAACACAAACCAACCTTCCGCAGATGACAATCTAACTTCCCTTCTGAGCAATGCCACTATATTCACTATATAACCTCAGATTGTGGTGGCAGAGAGAATATCATTTGGGAAACCCAAACAAGCTGCTCAGGAAACATTTGACATGTTATGACTGTTAGTATTAGCACTGTGTGGAACAATCAGATATGAGCTGATAAAGCTGACATCATAAAAAAACATGCATTTAACAAACTAAAAAGAGCACCTTAACAATACAGGGACCTGTCTAGAGGATATCTAGCATTTTACATACAGAAACAATAAAACAAGTAACCAAAATATCAGATAAGACTCTTATGACACTTTATGGCATTTATGACGCATTATATCATTTCACCTCTAAGTTATAATGATATAAATATATTGATGATAAATACTGATTTACATATGTGAAAAACTACCACAGCAAGAAGGAAATTGGTATACACAGACAGCATATGAAAATGCAATGATGTAAATGTCTACTTTAATGTTTCCAATAGCCTATGTTAAAATAAATGTCAAATAATGTTCCATCGTCATTCAGTATATTTTATGAGAGATATTTTATGCAAAAAACAAAATGCTTATTCTGACCAAAACTTATTAAAATATAATTTTCAGGCTTCTTTTAATGAATAGAGAGTTCAAAACAAATTGTATTTATTTCAAATACAAATATTTTCTAACACTATAAATGTCTTTACTGTCATATTTGATGTAATGCGTCCTTGCTAAATAAAATTATGTATTGTTAATCTTAAAAAAAAAACAAAAAAAAAAACGATTACAATGACAGCTTCAGTATTTACAATGTGGTTATAACAGAAGCTCTGATCTGTTCACTACATTTAAGCCTTTCTAAAGTACAAGGACATCATGTTTTTTGTGTTATTATGGTTCAGGTGGGTCAGTTTTAGCATCGATAGCAACAATGTCACTGCAGGAATGTCATGTGTGACGGAATTATAATAAACGCTTCAGTCATTTGTACAGAAATCCTACCTGATTCATGTCCGTTGACAGCGTGATGTTTGTATTTCTTGATCACGCGTTCACTACGCAGCTGCAGTCAACCTTGAACTCCATTGCATCATCGTCTTTGAACAAGTCGCCTTTTCATTGGCTAAGAAAACAGCAATTCCGTCTCTGATTGGCTGTAGCGTCACCGGCGTTGCTGTCAACACCAGAAAAACATGGCGGCTCCCGTCAGAGGCATGGCTGGATCTACCAGCATAGGCAATACAACTAGTTTTCAGAAAAAAACTCGCAGCAAACTAGTTTCTATCCCTGGTACAAGACCGTCTGTACAGAACGGACAGCTCTTAGTATCATCTGGCGTTAGCTCGCTTGACTACGTGATTGGTTAGTACAGGTTTAATGTATGCACACTTAATGTATGCAAGTAGTATAATGTAAGATCTCACTGAGAAACGCCCCGATTCCTTCAATGTATTTAATTTTATTAAGGGTATCATTAAACATTATTATAGTCTATGATTCTCTTTTTTTTTTGTGGTATTTTAAGTCCTGTAAGATATAGATTGGGTAATGATAACTTTATCTTGGCATGTTTATATTGTACAAAGTGACAAAGAAATAGTGTAATTCAGTTTGTAAAAAAACAACTTGCTTAGCATAACCACAGTATATTAATTCCATCTTGAAAATGGGACATTTTAATAATAATAATGCAAAATGTAACCTGGTAAGGAAAATTAGCATTTTACTGCAGGTGTATGTGAGCTTTCCTATTGAAGTTATGGGGATACATTTGTCTTCGGAAGTGTAAATATTGGTTGTTTAGATAAACTGCATTATTTTATATATTATTTCATTAAAACATATGCACTGTTCTGTAGGTGGAGGCCTGGCAGTTGGAACTCTGCTGCTTGTAGGTAAGCAATAAAGCAGTGTCTTTATACTTTAATGTCAGTAGGTTGTTGAAGAAGTTATTATTTCTGGTTATTATGTTTGCACTCTTCCAATGTTTTGCATTTCATAATGGACGATAAAAATATAGGTAAGCTATTTGATTACTAAAAATAATGTTTTCATTAGTGTACAGTACAAAACCAAAGCCAGTGAAACACAGAAGCATCTAACCAGATGTGCAAATAGTGCAAGTGTGTGTATATTATATAGTTCCTTTGCATTTAAGATGCAAATAATAAAGTAGTTGCTTTTGATTCTACAAATTATTATGATTTATTAGGCTGATAGCTCATTAGATATGGTGATAACTCTGATTGTTTTTATTTATTCTGTAAGGTTAGCAGCAGTTTATTTGAGTAGGAACTTTAATTTTTTTGAACATGAGGTTAAGAAAGTTGACACTTTACCCTCTATTATATGACTTATATATATATGTGTGTGTGTGTGTGTGTGTGTATAACTATATATCTTTTTTTGTTGTTATTGTTGAATAGTGAATCATTTTAATATGGTTCATCATTGTCAAAACATATATTCATTAGGATCGTATATCTTAATGGCCTAATTTCTGTTCTTTGCATTCTTTTGTCATATTGAAGTCATTCCTTCACTTCATTGAAAGTGGATTGGTCATGGTTCTTTATGATGTATCGAATCCTGTCTAGGTCACTCATGTCCCCAAAACGTGACCCACATGCATATTAGACAAAAATGCATTCTAAATTGCAAATAAATGATTATCTTTGCTTAGCTTTTTTTTTTTTTTTTTTTTTTGCCTTTACATGTTATAAACTTAAAAGTGAAGTGTGCAATTTTTGTTACAAGTTATACCAAAGCATATAGTATAAAAGGATGATTTTAATTTGAATGCTACCTGCCATTGATTGGTAAATGTGGCTCTGGCCCTACATTTACATAACAGTTTTAGCCAGTATTGCTGTGTTATACCGGATGGGATGCTAAAACATACAGAAATATTTTATAATGCTTGTGTTAGGTGATTGGTTTAATTTTCTGAATATGCTGTGCTCTTTATATTTTCAATATTTAATTGATGCAACAGTAATTAAAATAAATGATGGAAGTGTCCCCAGAGGTCGCACATTTAATTCTGATTTGTATTACCGGTGCCATTGTGAATCAGTAGGACTTAGACGGCAAACATATGGAACCAGGAGGGCAGAAATGTTGACCCAAATTTCCCCTGCAGCTTTGAGTGACTGACTCACACTCACTGCGCACACACACACACATTCCTACTGTCTTACACACATGCTAGTAGTACAGCTTGCATTATTCTGTCTCCAAAAGAGACACCCTCTCTTCTCTGCATCAGAAAAGATAGGAAGTGTCTCGATGTCCCACCTCTTGGGTGACTGATATTGTGTTGTCTCTACAGCAGAGATATGCACCCCCAACACATCTCATCCTGCCCCCGAAACACCCCCGTTAGGCTAATAGCACCCGCAGGTTTCATTTGTAAGGCACCATAGAAACGCCACTACAATAGGCCCCATCTCGAGTGGGCCCATCTGGGTGTCTTTGTCGGGCCCGCTGAAAGCCACAAAGGCCTGCTGACCTAGAAACACATCAATAAGGGAGAGGGGAGTTCTTCCAATGACAAATTGAAGAGCTGAGGAATTGTTTTTTTTTCTTTCGTTGGCGATGGAATATGAGAGGCATCCAGGTTTGTGGGCAGAATCGGGACCAGTACAGGAAATCCCTCTCTCTGTCCTGCTGTTGGAGGAATCCTTCAGAGGTCACGCAGTGGCTTTAGACCTGTGTGGGTTTGAGGGTGTGTATCACTGTCAGCGTGTGCTGGAAAGAGCAGTCTGTAAATGTGTTTCAGAGCTAGCCCCTGCTCAACTCTATTACATGAAGTCATTTAATTTTTTTGGTAATCATTTCAGCTCCAAACCAATAAGGACTGTTACTTTAAAATTTAATAGTAATAATAAAAGGACAAAATATTGATAAAAAGTGCAGGATTAGTGCCATTTATTTTTAAATTAATTAATATTCTTATTCAACAATGATGCATTAAATTGATCAAAAGTGACAATAAATAATTTTATATGGTTACAATAATATTGCAATATCAGAATGATTTCTGAAGGGTCATGTGACACTGAAGACTAGAGTAATGTGTAGCGATTATGTTCAGTTTAGTTCATTTCCTGTTATGAGCTCTCGTTAGTTACCATGGTTTCTGATAGTTAATCCTTGTCCAGCTGTTCCTGTTTAGTTTCCTCATTTACATGTGTGTATTTATAATCCTGATTCTGTTCTATTCAGTGTTGGCTATTTGGTGTCGTACCTCATTGGTATTCTCAGTAAAGTCAATCTGGACATATGAAGCTTCGTTTGTTATCCTCATTCCTTGACAACCTGTGACATAATGCTGAAAATTTAGCTTTGATCACAGAAATAATTAGCATTTTTATATTCAAATAAAAAAATATCTTAATGTTCTTTTGAAGTTATTTTAAATTGTTACAATAGTTCATAGTTATTACTGTATTTAAAATGCATTAGATTGCAGAAAAAAAATTAATCTTTGATGAGCATAAGAAACTTCCCAAAACACTGAAAAGGAACAAATCTTACAGTCCCCAAATTTTCAAATGCTGCTGTAACTACTATATAACATTTATGTAATTTACATAATATAACAAAACTGTTTTCTCCAGTCACAACTATTTTTTTCTGATACAAAAACAGACTAACTGCACTAAGCTTAATTTTATATTGTATTTTTATTTTATTTATTTATGTAATATTTTATAAAGCTATACTATTATGTTGTATATATTGCTATGGAAATGGTTTATATAAAATCACGGTTAATCATTTTTTTGAAAATGATGAATCAGATTACTAAAATGAATCCATTTTCAATGTTTCACATGAGATATCATGGATAATTGTGTTTGATTATTTGATTATTGCCAACCAAGCAACTGCCACTGATGAATTTGAGTAACATTTTATTTTAAGGTCTCTTAACTAGTTGTTTATTAGCATGCGTGTTACTAGTATGATCCATTAATTAGTAGTAATTAAGCACATAGTAACGCCTTATTCTACATAATTTTATTGTACATCTCTAATCCTAAACTTAACAACTACCTTATTAACTATTAATAAGCAGCACATTAGGACTTTATTAAGAGGAAAATCATAGTTAATAGTGAGTAAGTGTTCCCTAATTAAGCCTGAATTTGAAATGCTAAGAAATAACCTTCTCCTTCTCCAACTATTTAAAACCTCCTTGGTTCTTTCAGGGTGTTTGTATGTACCCTAACATGTGTAAAACACAATAATAAAATAATAAAACACAATAATAGTAATGAAATTTGGAAGGCATTAGTTATATCTAATATTTTAGTCTATCTCAAAACCTCAGAACTATGATCAGGTCTGGCAAATGTTAGTCTGTTTAACTGTATCTAGTTCAGTCACTGAAGGTTCGTCACAGGGTGGAAGACTATAAGTAAAGTATTGAAGAGCAATTTTACAGATCAAGACAGCTGTTCTTTTCTCTTATCCTCAGTTCAGCTTTGTAAAAGACATTGTACATTTCCTCTATATGGGGAATTTTGTGTCATATTCAGACAGGTACGGTGTAGCTGCTGATGGATGCTGAATCCATTACTATCACACTAGCCTCTTACCATGTGGCATGTATCACAAAGCATCTAGTGTGTTTGGCATCACTAGCAACCAGAATAAGCAGTTGTTTTCTTATTTCATCTGAGGTTACTCTTGTTTGTGTTCTCTGTGTTGGGGTAATTACGGTATCGGATGTGATCGTGACTCTCGGACGGTTCTGTTGTCACGAGGTGCATCAGCACTCATGTTTGGGTTGGTATATGTGGCATTGATGGTGATTCCTGTTCACAGAGGAGGACCGCTATGACAGCTACTCCCGCATGCTGCTCAAGTACTTCCTGGCAGAGGGAGTTGTGTGCGGACATGAACTCTTCCTGGCGTCCGCCCGAGATCACCCTGATGAGATCATGCAGGTATGAAGAAAATCGAATCAAGTGTTCACACTCTGCCTGTTTGACACTTTGGGCAGGTTTTTTGGTTCTGGGAACAAATACATCAAAATACATTATGTACAGGTGTATTCTTTTTATATAACTAGTACCTGGCTCTCAAAACAATAAACCTGGAGAAATCTGTGTCTTTTTCAGTAAAATATTTTTCTCAGCATTGGTCAAGAACAGTGTGCCTAAACGTGACACATTGTCTTTATGTATTATTATGACTGTGCTATAGTATGATTTCTTTAACTGCTTTTGGACTTTGGAATAGAATACCATAGTCATAGTATTTATTTATTTATTTTTTGCATGTATAGTCTGCATAGGAGTTTATGCTTTGTACATTCCAAATCTGCCCCACAATGCAATGTGCAATGAAGTAAACAAAGTTCTTTATTCTGTAATGTTTATCATATTTCTATTTTATTTTATTGTATTTTTTTTTCTTGCTTTATTTATTTTATTTATTTATTTATTTTCTATTTTAAAATTATTAATATCCTCTTGCTTCATTATTTGATAAAGCATTTTATTCCAATTTTTGTATTGTATTTTATTACCATTTGTCAATCACATCTTTTCTAACTTCATTATTAATAATATTATTATTAGTAGTAGTAGTAGTGGTAGTATATTATTTTAATTTATTTTATATTGTTTAATCTTTGGAATTTAGCTAGACATTTTATTTATTTAGACTCATCTTAATCATTCACATCTTATTGCTTTATTATTTAATCAGTCATTTTATTTTATTATTTTATTTTTATTTTATTCACAAAGTAAGCATCAGTATAGTTTAAAATGTGCATACTGTTTCTTGTTTTGCATTTAAAAAAGTTACAACTCCAGGTAGTAGTCATGTCTGGTGTGCAATGTGCTTTTAGGCAGTACACTAATATTATACACTTCTCCTTCCCCATCTAAACTGATACGTGAATGTTTTTTGTGCAAGAGCTCAGGGAGTTACCTGTGAGCGTTAACAAGTCTCACCTTAATGACAGTGGACATGAGTTCCTCTCTCGCCGGCCCCTGATTGGCCCCCAGTCAACACAAGCTTAATGAGAGCCTGTTGTTGCCCTTCAGACACATCCTGCATTGAGCTGTTATTTGTGAAACAGTCTCTGTTCTTTGTTATTGCATGATCTGTATATTCCCCTGAGGGATGCGGTTCCCACCTTAATTTAGGCTTTTTTTGGCATTAACGACAGCATCAACCCTGTTGTTTAAACAACAGCTTTTAAAGTGCTAGCACCATTTTGATGTGTTTATTCATATTTTTGGGCCTTGTTAAAACGGGTCACTTGACATTAATTTCACTTTTCACAGTGAGCCCAAGCTTCTCGTTTAGACTAGCTTTAGTCTACCTAGATGCAGTGTGAAAAAAAAAAAAAGAAATCTAAAATCTAGGAACGTCAATACCCAAACAAACTCAGTTAAATTATAGATGACATTTGAGATAAAATGTAAACAGTCTATTTGATTTGTCAAATATAAAAATATGTAGTAATTTAATAACTTGTTAATTTATACAACCAACACACTTTTAAAATGTATGGTATATTTTATTCCAAATACCTAATAAATGCTTTTTCAATATTAAATGCATCTCTAAAGATTTTCGTAAGATCAGGTACAAAGGCTTTTTTATGAGATGGAATGTGATCTATTAAATTTTTGAAAAATTTTGAAATGAAACATTTAAGAATTCCATTTCAGTTTGTGCAAAAAAGTTCTAACAGAAATGCAATGATGTAATTCCACACATTTTTTTTTTGAGGTTTGTTCTGTTTTTAAAACATATTTTTTAAATGATTATTGTTGTTGTTATTAGTAGTTGTAAATTAAGTAATGTTCTTTTCATATTTAAAAAAAAAAATAGGAACTCCCTTCTCCAATTGTGGATGATGTTGCCGGCATGAAAATCAACGAAGGTCAATCTCAGCCAAGTGACCCAGAGAATCCAGACACAATGAAGATCGCCTGGCGCTACCAGAACCTACCCAGAGTTCAGGTAAAAGGCCATCTGTAGGGAAGTCGACCCTTTTATTCTGTAAAATATTGAGAAATCAACCACATGTATTCACGATGATTTTAAAAATGCTAACAGTTTTACATTTACTGTGTAACACAATGGTTTTCAGCAAATTATGATTTAGGACATAGGTTTGCATTAAAGATCAAGTGATGACCTGCACTGAAAAAAAAAAAATATATATATATATATAAATATATTTATATATATTATGTTATTTATCCAGTACACACATACAAATGTATAACAATTCTTACTTTGTCAGTAATTCACAAAAGCATTGTGGTCGGCACAAACAATATTAATCTTCGATGCGAATTCATTTACATCAGGGTTATTATAGTTAACTAAAACAATAAAACATTTCGGTTACTTGAAATAAAATAAATGTTGAATGAAATATTACAAAACTCATTTTATTTTGACTGGATGCAAAGGCATTGTTTATCATTTTTGGATAATAAAAACTATAATAGTACGTCATCAATGATACTAAAAAAAACATGGATTTGACTTACTTCAATATCTATTGCATTGCATAGTTTTGTGTGCGTTTTGTGTCTAGCTTTAATGCAAAATCCCATGGACATACTACTTTCTGTATCAGGGTTTCTCAGATCTTACCCTGGAGGTCCAATGCACTGCAGAGTTTACCTCGAGCCCTAATCAAGCACACCTGAGCATGTTAATTAGTGTCTAAAGGATCATTAGAAAATCACAGCTAGGTGAGTTTTATCAGGGTTGGAGCTAAACTCTGCAGTGCATCGGACCTCCAGGGTAAG
>JAUCMS010000127.1:6837272-6850187 GCA_032357445.1 Enteromius radiatus | reverse complement strand
TTTTAATTAGTGTCTAAAGGATCATTAGAAAATCACAGCTCGGTGGGTTTTATCAGGGTTGGAGCTAAACTCTGCAGTGCATCGGACCTCCAGGGTAAGATTTGAGAAACCCTGTTCTATATCAACAATGAAGCTATGGACACATTGACAAACCCCTTTTCTTAAATGATTATATGGTATTATAATGATTAATGATTATAAGATCATATGGTAAATTAGTTGCATCGTCTTATTTGCATTAAGCATTGCTTTATACTTGCTGTCCACAACCCAATCAGAACAGAAATGTGACTCGTTTTAGGAGTGGAGAAGCACTTTTATACATGCTAAGAATGGGGGTGGGAAAAATAGTGTCTATAATAAATATATCAGTTCCTACCCACCCAGTGCTGTGAATGGGCTTTCGCTGCTCTCATTCACAGTTTAGGTGGATTACTCACGCTTAGCTGGTTATAGGTGGACTTAAAACCCAAGGAGACAGGAGGACATGGAGCTTCTATTCAACCTCAAGCCCTTTACAATGGACCAGCAGCCTCCAGCACCCCCAAATCCCTTCACAGCCCTCGCCGAGGCGTCCACGCACCCCTCATTCTTCCGTTTTCAGAAAAGAAAACCCATAATCCAGATTGCTATGGAGATTAGGGGGGACACTCATGGGTCCCCAAAGATTTCAGTCTTTCCGTCTGCATTTTCAGACAACATTCGCTCATTCTCTATCGTTTTTCCCCCTAATTCTCATTGGATATTTTCATCTCGTTTCCTTATTTTGTCCACCCCCTTCCTCTTTTTTTCCCCCGTCTCAGAGGGGATACTTACCCTTCTTAACCTTTATCATACCTCTGTCCTCTTCACAAAGCACCAGTAAATCTAGTAAGGGATTTGCATCCTAAACATATAGTGCCCCCCTGGTTTCTTGTTCTCAATGGAGACGCCAGATCAAAGTTCAGTCAGTCAAAACCCATGCCGTAACGTTAAAGGGGTCGACCCGACCAGCCCACTAAACGAGGATGAGCGCCAAGCTGTCAATCTCCGAAGGAGGTGCTGGAAGACACAAGAGTCGCTGATCCAGATCAGGAGAAGATTAGGGGCTCATCTCGCTGCTCATTAGAAACTCAAGCAAACCACAGACCACCTCACAACCTGAGGAAACATCTGCCTCCGTGCAAGCGTGCTTTCCTAAGCCCAATTGGTCAGTCTCTTCAAAGACTGATTACATTGTCAAAGGCTTAACGAATCATCTGGGTTTCTTACAGTTCAACAATGGATAAACCATCAGTGATAGCTGAAAGTTATACAGCCTTTTATATGCTTAACCTTTCTTATTACTGTCTTATGTAAAGAATGGTCCATTATGCAGTCATCAATTCATCGATGACTCTTTATGTACACTACTGTTTAAAAGTTGGTCAGTAAGATTATTTTTGTTCGTTGACATAATTGACATTAATTATTTGTTCAGAAAGAAGGCATTAAATTAATGTTGCGAATGATTTTGCTTTTGATCTTTCTGTTTATCATAGAATAATAACAAGCACAATATATTGGTTTTAAATTGTTATTATTTATTATTAATATTTTATTTTAATTTTTAATAATATTTCTCAATATTACTATTTTTATTATTTGCACTTTTAACCAATAAATGCAGCCTTGATGAGCATAAGACTTCTTTCAAAAAACATTTACCCCCAGTTTCACAGACTAGACTAAAATGTAAATCTGAGCTGTTTCTATGAAAAGAAACTTGCACTGACTGATCTTAAAACAAGTGGCTTTGTTTTGTCTTAAGATACAAACCAGTGATGTTTGTTTTCTAAGGCAAGTTTATAAAAATCACTTAAAATCTCTAATTGAACTATGGCCTAATCCTGGCTTAGACTAAGCCCTGTCTATTAAACCAGGCCATACTTTTTTTTTTTTTTTTAATGCTAATGTGTTCAAATTTACTCTAATAATGGATTTGATTGCAAATGCTTCCTGATGACATGATGGATCATCAGATATGTCATTGGGTCATGATTATGTTTGATTACTGTGATTTAACATTATTACATTGTGATTTACATTACATTTTTACACCCCTAGAGAATAGCCTTTGTGTTATATTTGTTTTCTTTTTATTTATAGAGTGCTTTGGCGTCATCAGTGAGGTTTGGCCATTACTATGACGTGTCCAAGACCATGGAGCCTGAGCTACGGAAAGCAGCCAAATGCCACAGTTTTTATCAGCTACAGGAAAGACCAGTAACCACTGAATCAAGGTAACTACTATTGTCTGTTAGGTATATCAAAATAAAGGTTTAGTTATGGTAATTATAATTATAATAATTTGCATTGACGTTTTGTGTGCACTACCATTCAAAAGTTTGGGGTTACTAACTTTTAATTAATTACTTGTCTTCAGTGTCACATGATCCTTCTGAAATCATTCTAATATGATGATTTGCTGCTAAAGTAGTTTTTATTATTATTACCAGTGTTTGTGATGCTTAATATTTTTGTGGAAACTGATTTACATTAAAAACATTTACATTTATTTAACTCTTTTGTAACAATATGAATATATATATGCTGTCACTTTGAATCAATTTAATGCATCCTTTTCTGAATAAAATAGTTTAGAATTGTGATATATGCATATTTCATCTTCGAAGTCTAAAACAAAAGAGTGCTATGCGAAGTCAGAAATATTAAGAAGGAATATTCAATATCCAACATTAAACGGATCAGCTTGTCTTGCGTAAATATCAATATTGCCCTGACAGGGCTTTTATTATTACTCATGGAAGTTCATAAAAGAATGCTTATGATTAGAGACAGCTTAACCAAACACATGCATGGCCTTCTGCACTTATCTTTCATATATGTCCTTACTTCTATTATGTTAAGTGCGTTAAGTCTCGTCACATATCTCCAAGAAGAAAATGCTTTCTCAATGCTGATGTCATGTCTCTGAGGAACATATCTGCAATTTTGTTTTATGACGGGTGTTCAGCCTAATAAAGGTTTTCGTAAAAACCTCTCTGTGCTTCCAGGTCCTCGCCAGGGCTGTGAGAGCCGGGCTTGAGTCTTCAGTGGTGTTTGCGATGCGGTGGTTTTATGGTTGCGAAGGGTGCATGTGTAGAGGAGGCAGGAGCTTTGGTTGCATTAAAGTCTACGGCACGGCCACAGTGCAAACAAATCAATCTGGAGCCCCTGATTCATGGAGCCTCTCTCTGCTTTTTATGTCCGCAAACAAAAAGGTCTTCTAATTGTTTATCTGCATAACAGCACCATAGTGAACGGGCCGTGTTCCCAAGCCTGTGTTTACTCGCATCAGTAAATGTGTTCCTGTGTGGCGATATTGTGTCCGCGGAACAGCTTGTGCCATGGCAGCAACGTGATGGATGCCGTGGCCTATGTAGGTGTTGCTTTTGGAATTTTGCCGTCATTCCTTCCTCTGCCTTCGGTTTATTATGATTTTATGATGTGTTGTAATGGAATCGTAAAGCTTTTAGCCATTAGCTGTTTTAGCACACCTTTTATTTGTATTTCCGTCCCATAGGAACACGACAAGACTTTATTCCCAGTACTTCCATGTCATTTCCAACCCAAAAATTATATTAGGCTGCCTGTTTTTGTGACACTTGCCAAGCAAAAGTTTCAGTTTTACATGAGACAGATGAGCGTAAATATAGCAAAATTTTCTTGCATTGGTTGTTGTTGTGTATTTGGGCAGTTTGTAAATGAAATGTCTAGTGATTGGTACTAAAATTTTGTTCAGTTTGATCTTTGAATGTGGTAATTTTATTACGTTAGTTGTTGGAAGTTTGTAAATGAAATGTTCAAGTTAATCAGAAACAGATGAAGGTGAGTTTTTAGATTAAATGTCTAGGGATTGGGGCAAAAAAAAAAAACAGATGAGTCTGAATGTGGTAAAATTGCAAAATGTTGGTTGTGGTACATATGGAAATACGGAAATGAAATGTTTAATTTCAGAGGTGATTGCTGTGCATTTTGTGGCGGTTTTGCAATATAATGTTTAGTGATTGTTGCCAAAAGCTTGTTCAATTTCATCCAAAACTATCTGGCAAACTTTTTTATTGCATTGGTTGTTGGACATATTTCTGTTGGTTCAGAAATAAAATGTCTGGTGAGTTAAGCTAAAAAGTTAATGCTCTTTTATATTTGACAATAAGATACCTCCTACAATAAATCTGGCAAAACTTTATATTGGTTGTTGTATGTATTGCCGCAGTTTGAAAATGAAGTATCCAGTGATATGGTGGTGAAAAAAATCAATTTCATTCAGAACGGATGAAAGTGAATGTGGAAAATAGTGGTGCTATGGCACAATAACAATTGAAGCCATTACAAATGAAGCATTTGTTCCATCCAGTACTTAATACTGTCTTTATACACATCTCGTAAACAAAACACCATGTCTGCATTCGTGATCAAAGAAACAACAGACAGCAAGCATTACTCTATGCTGCTCAAAAGTCAAAACTCACGTTTGGATAGTAACGGGTTCTTTTAATAATTAAAATTAACATAACTTACACCAGACTGTCCTTGCAGCCAATTCATTGTCTATGCATAGGCTGCTCTGCAGGTTATAGGAGTCTGTCCTCCGTAAATGCACTGAACACGATCTAATATTTGTGTTGAGCTGCTCTGGAACAGTGTTGTAAATACAACTTGACCACTGATCGGTATGTCCTCTTCTGGAAGCACAAACAACGCAGTTTCACTTTCGTAACTAAGCACAGCATCTCCAGAATGTGGCGCCTTTTTACAATTTTAAGTAACTGTTTTACATTTGAATGCATTTTAAAACCTCATGTATTCCTGTAATGCAAAGTTGAATTTTCAGCATCATTACTCCATTATGTAGTGTCACATGATCCTCTAGAAATCACTCAATATGCTGATTTACTGCTCATGAAACATTTTTTACTGCTCACGGTTTTCTTATCTAATGCAGTTTTAGGGTCTAAATACGGTTTGAGGACACTGTATAATATTCTCAGAATTTAGGGAGGCAGGAAGCAAGAAACGTACAGTATTTGAGTAAAGACAAAATGTGCAACGCAGAGCATGTCAAGTGCTTTGACAACTGATCGGTATGTCCTCTTCTGGAAGCACAAACAACGCGGTTTCACTTTCGTAATTAAACACAGCATCTCCAGAACATGGCTCCTGCAGCAACACTACAGCGAGAATCCATCTTCTTTCTTTGCGCAAACATTTGGGTGGTGGCATAGAAAAGTGGGGGCTTGTTTAAACGAGCCGTTTTAGCGGGGTTTGGACAAGTCATAACTTTTATAAAGAATATCTCTTTGGTTTTTGAAACTTTAATCTTTGCAACTTCAAGGATCTTATCTATGCGCTAACAGCTTGTAACAGAGTAAGAGAAAGGAAAATTTGAAATGGCATCATATGACCTCCTACACTAACCCTAAACAATTCTTTTTCAACTCTTGTATTGAGTGTCATGACAAGTAGGACTCGTACCTGAACAGTTGGCATCACGATGTAGTGCTGAACCAAATGAGCTACCAAGCAAGTTTATTTATCATGAATATTGAGGTGGTCATCTGATAAGAAGTCAGGTGTTTTAGTTTGTAAACCATGCACTATGCTAAATGTTTTGGGGTCGTAATATACTATTTGTGCAGGGAACAGCACTGCCCTGTGATCATAATTTGTGAAAAAGAAATCAAAGTTATGGCTACCTTTAGTATTTGACCTGAAAACTGCAGCTAATCATATGTGTATATAATAGGTACTTTTTTGGAGTTTTGCAAACAATTGACACTATGTTGATCATTTTGTTATAAAGGACAACTTGGGGCAGAATCAGATGTAGAAAACTGCTTTCTATCCCTTTCAAAGAAATCAATTAATCAGCAAGCTTAAGCGACAACCAAATGTCTTGAGATACAAAAAACCCTCATTGTCTTTGCATGTTTCACAGCTCATAGAACAAAAAGCCCCATGCCGTTTCCCGACTGTTAAATCGCTCCGTTTCACTACGTGGCGTAATTGGCACAAATTGCTCTCCAGGTGAAAGCGGAGCCTGTTGTTTAAGACGGATGCTGCCTCCATGAGCCCCTCTGGTCCCCCTCTCGCTCGCATCACTGTGATCTTAATTAGCTCACCTGTCGGCCATTATCCTCTACGGATGGCACCTTAAGCGATCACGCTCTGTTGGGCTGCTGTGGTCTCTGTCTCAGACACAATGGGGGCGTGTCCTCTTTTGATTGCCACCACCCCCACCTCCCCAGGTCTTAATCAGAGGAGGGAAACACGTGTTTCAGCCCATTAAGGAGCAAATCAGTGAGGTGGCTTCAGAGCGTGAAATTGCACATTACCGTTCAAAGGTTTGGGGTCAATTATACATTTTCTTGAAGAAATTGATATTTTTGTTTAACAAGGATGCATTAAATTATTAAAAAGTGACAGTAAAGACATTTATAATGTTACAAAATATTTTTTATTTCAAATAAATGCTGTTCTTTAAAACTTTCTGTTCATCATGTGACACTGAAGACTGGAGTAATGGCTGCTGAAAATTCAGCTTTGTCTTCATAGGAATTAATTACATTTTAAAATATATTTAACAAGAACATGGTTCTTTTAAATATTACAATATTAAGGTATTTTTACCAAATAATTGATGAAATAAATATGTGACCCTGGGCCAGAAAACCAGTCTGAAGTTGCTAGGTATATTTGCATGCACAGCCGAAAACATTATTATTTTTTTTTTAATCCCAGAAATCATTAGGATATTAAAGATGATGTTCCATGAAGATATTTTGTAAATTACCTACCGCAGATATATTAACTAACTAAGTTTTGATTAGTAATATGCATTGCTTCATTTGAACAACTTTAATAAGTATTTAAATTTTTTTAAAGATTTTCAGATGGTTGTCTCAGCCAAATATTGTCCCTAACAAACCATACATAATTTTAAAGCTTATTTATTCAGCTTTCAGGTGATGTATAAATCTCAATTTCGAAAAATGTAACACTTCAAATGTAACACTTCACTGTCACATATGTGGTGTGCACAAAAGACCTCTTTGAAAAAGTAATTTAAAAATAGTTTCAAAAGTCTTACCCCTAATTTTTGAACAGTATGTGAATATGTGCAGATGGAAGATTCATAATCCGTTCAATCGACACCATTTGTTTAGAATGATTGGCACAGAAAAGTCTTTGTTTATGTGTCATAAAACCCTTGTCATAAAAAGAAAATCTGATTATTTGAGCTAGAATTAGAAAAATTCAGCTTGTGCTTTTGGACACAACTAAAAGTCTGTCAAGCCTGGAGGTTGCTGTTTGTCAGGATATAAATTCAGTTCTCGGTCTTTGAGTAATTGATGGCTGTCGTAGCTGCATGCAGAGTGGCACAGTGTGGTCATTACAACATGTTGTGAGACGGAATGATAGGGAAAGACTGAAATGAATGACTGAAGTGACAGAATGAAAGACTTTACAAAACCCCTGAGGTGTGATGTGTATCTTTAAATGAGCAAAGACATAAATCTCAGTCGTTTAATCTTAACAGCCTGCTTGATCATTATTGTTGTATTTTAAAACAAAAATGCACTTGCTCTGAATAGTAATAGGAGTCTTTTGAATCTCAATGCATTTCAAGTCTCATATGCTCACTATGGCTGCATTTACAAAATGCTGATAAAGCAGTAATATTATGAACTATTTTTAGAATTTTAAGTAACATTTGAATACATTTTAAAACCGAATGTATTCCTGTAATGCAAAGTTGAATTTTCAGCATCATTACTCCATTATTTAGTCTCACATGATCCTCTAGAAATCACTCAAATATGCTGATTTACTGCTCATGAAACATTTTTTACTGCTCACAGTTGTCTTATCTAATGCGTTTTGAGGACACTGTATAATATTCTCAGAATTTAGGGAGACAGGAAGCAAGAAACGTATTTGAGTAAAGACAAAATGTGCAACCCAGAGCATGTCAAGTGCTTTGACCTCTCTTGTTATGAGTTGCACATCTTATCCCTGATTTAACATAGAAGCGCTGTGTCACTGGGATCAGAAGCACTGTCCCGTTAACACAGAGCTCTGTTTCAGCACACTCAGACCCACCGCAGGCCTCAGGGGGAGCGCCCGGAGCTGACAGAGGTGCCAAAGTGTTTAATTAATTTCATTTCATTTGATTTAATTAATGATGCATTTCCTTGCGTCTACATGCATGGCCAGGTTGCCAGGGTTACTGCCGATGTCAACAGGCTTTTGTGATATCAAAGCAAATCCCACTTTATGACGGCAGCATATGCCACAACAATTAGTGGCTTTAATTGAAGTGTGCACAGATATCATCAGCTTTTGACCTGTTTTGCAGCCATAATCATAATATTCCACATTCAGGCATTTTCCTGAAACTGAACATTCGCATAAAATTAAATGATAACAAACATGATTTGAAGCTATTATTTGTTTGCACATTTGTTCTAAGACAACTTTGCAACTTCTTTCAAAATATTTTTGATAGTGCTCTCAAAGGTTACATTTATTTTATAACCATAATTACAGTAATATTCTAAATGATCATACTTATTTTTGATTACTATTGAAAAATAATAGTGTGTATATATGATATATACAAACCCGATACCAAAAAAAGTTGGGACACTGTACAAATTAGTAAATAAAAAAGGAATGCGATAATTTACAAATCTCATAAACTTATCATTTATTTACAATAGAATATAGACAACATATCAAATGCTGAAAGTAAGACATTTTGAAATTTCAGGCTAAATATTGGCTCATTTTGGATTTCAAGACAGCTACACATTCCTAAAAAGTTGGGACAGGTAGCAATAAGAGGCTGGGAAAGTCAATTGTACATATAAAAAACAGCTGGAGGCAGGGTCGTAGCCAGGAGTTTTCAAATACCAAGGTCGTTTTTTCAAACCCCCCCCCCCCCCCAACCCTTGACGTGCCCTCCTGTTTGCATGATCATATTAATGATTGATATGTTATTATAATGATTATATATTAATATAATGATTCATATATTATTATATAGAAATATTAACAATGAAATATGCCGAAGTGAAAAGTAACCCAACAGTGGAAAAAAAAAACATAAATATGCTCTACTATTTGTGTGTTGTGGTGGTCTAGTGGTAGAATGTTTGACAGATGGTTCTGAGGTTGGGGGTTCTAATCCACCGTTGATGAGGTCTTTTTTTTCTAATTCAAACCAAAGCGCTGTTCATTTAAGTGATTGTACATAAAGAGCAAGGTTGCACGTTCGTGTGAATGTTTTTTTGTTTTTGTGCTTTTACCAGAACGAAGCGCTCGATCCTCTGTGTGAAGACGCGCTTTGTGCACGAGCGCCAACTTATAACAGCGACAACGAGCGCTGCTCATAACACATTCCAGCGATAGATCGCCTGCTATTTAACACAGACCAGCCAATTTTTTTTTTTATATTTTGAGTGTAGGCCTAAATAAAAGTAAATTCATGCGATCCCGCCAGAGCATCTCATGGAAACATTTGTTATTCGTGCTGAATGCTGAATGCCTTTCAGTTTCTTTTTAAATACATTAGTTTTGGCAAGACTTTTATAATCTTTATAATGAATGTCATTAGTCTATAATTTGTGTTTTATTTTATGATTTGTAGTTGTATATAGTTGTTGGAATGTGAAATTTAAAAGTTTTAATTGCGAGTTACGTGACGTCAAGTGCCGCTGCCTGCAAAGAAAATAGAGCCAGAGATTTCACTTGAGATTGGACGGAGAATTTGAATTTAATTGGTAGAAAATACAGACGATTTATGGATTCTGTGTTTGGCATTGATCATCAGTGCTGGATTTCAGCTTTGAAATTTTGGGAACAAATACAGGGGACCTCGTTGTCCTCAATAGTAGATACAGCATTGGCTGGAGGGCCAATTTCCCACTTATTAGGTCAATTGGCAAAATGATTGGGTATAAAAAGAGCCTCTCAGAGTAGCAGGTCAAGATGGGCAGAGGATCATCAATTTCTCCAATGCTGCGCCAAAAAATAGTGGAGCAATATCGGAAAGGAGTTTCTCAGCGATAAATTGCAAAGAGTTTGAAGTTATCACCATCTACAGTGCATTCCGAGAATCTGGAACAATCTCTGCGTAAGAGTCAAGGCCGGAAAACCATCCTGGATACCCGGGACCTTCGGGCCATGACACTGCATCACACACAGGAATGCTACTATAATGGAAATCACAATATGCCCTCAGGACTACTTCCAGAAAACATTGTCTGTGAACACAATCCACTGTGCCATTCGCCGTTGCCGACTAAAAGTCTATAGGTCAAAAAACAAGCCATATTTAGTCATGGTCCAGAAGCGCAGGCGTTTTCTCTGGGCCAAGGCTCATTTAAAATGGACTATGGCAAAGTGGAAAACTGTTCTGTGGTCAGACGAATCAAAATTTCCTTTTGGAAAACTAGGACGCCATGTCATCCGGACTAAAGAGGACAAGGACAAACCAAGTTGTTATCAGCGCTCAATTCAGAAGCCTGCATCTCTGATGGTATGGGGTTGCATGAGTGCGTGTCGCATGGGCAGCTTGCATGTCTGGAAAAGCACCATCAATGCTGAAAGGTATAGATTCTAGAGTTCTAAGAACAAAATATGCTCCCATCCAGACGTTGTCTCTTTCAGGGAAGACCTTGTGTTTTCCAACATGACAATCCCAGACCACATACGCAGAAGATGGATCCAGGTGTTGAAATGGCCAGCCTGCAGTCCAGATCTTTCACCCATAGAAAACATTTGCATCATAAAGAGGAAGATGCGACAAAGAAGACCTAAGACAGTTGAGCAGCTAGAAGACTGTATTAGACAAGAATGGGACTACATTCCTTTTCCAAATCTTAAGCAACTTGTCTCCTCAATCCCCAGACGTTTGCAGACTGTTGTAAAAAGAAGAGGGGATGCCTCAAAGTGCTAAACATGGCCTTGTCCCAACTTTTTTGAAATGTGTTGATGGAATGAAATTTAAAACAAACTTATTTTTCCCTTAAAATGATACATTTTCTCAGTTTAAACATCTGACATGTCATCTATGTTCTATACTGAATAAAATATTGAAATGTGCATTCAGATTTTATTCACAATTTGTACAGTGTCCCAACTTTTTTGGAATTGGGTTTGCACACTACAGTTTTTTTTTTTTTTTTTTGTAATGTATTCATGTGATGTAATGATGAATTCTTACCAGGCATTACTCCAGTCTTCAGTGTCACATGAAGACACTTCAGAAATCATTCTTATATGATGATTTGCTCAAGAAACATTTCTTATTATTAATTATGTTTAAAATGCTTAATATTTTTGTGGAAACCAGAACACATCTTCCATCAGGATTGTTGAATTGAAAGGTCAAAAGAACAACATTTCTCAAATAGAAATATTTTGTAAAATTGTTAAATCTTGAAAAAATAATAATTAAAAAATCCTACTGAGCAAATGATTGAATGGTAATGCGCAAGTTTTACATGCATGTTTTTCATGAATATAATTTAGTTGTTCAAATAATTATTTTAAAATCAAAATAAACATTTTAAGTACAGTATTTTATGCTTCTGTCATGTTCTTTCAGTCTGTTACCATCACCCTATCATGCCCTCCTGAAGTCTATCCAGACGGTCATCCGGAAAGAAGGGTTTGATGGATCCACACCACAGGTTGGTTGTCATTTGTTAAGTCATTTATTGCTTCATTTCAAATAACGGATAACTTTTTTTAACAGAAATAACTTGCAAATAACAGAAATAACTAAGCAGAAACAGGACCCATCATGTACTTTAAAAATACATACAATTTTTCTTTTTTCTTTTGTGGAACAAAAAAGGGGTCAATAAAGTGAATGGTGACCACAACTTTCAAGCAAGGTTTTCAATGAGCAGTAACTTAAATTACAGTGATGTGGCTTCAGAATATTAGTGTATGAGACGAAAATGACTCCTTTTATTCTACTTGTCCACATGAGGGTGAATAAGTGACACATTTATCATTTTTGGGTGAGCTTTCCCTTTAAATTGACCAAAAAGGCTATAATGAAATGCACAGACACTCTGTCATTCACACCTCTGGAACAATGAAAGCGTTTTGCCGCAGGCAGTGTTTTTACAAGACCTTTAATTTGTTGTTTCATTGATTGGTCTCGGCCGGCTAATTGTTGCCTGATTTTGTCTGTGCTCTCACTTCCTTTGTAGCATGGCCTTCATAGCTTGTGATAATTAGGAAATGGAAAAGAGCTTTAAATATAAAGGCTTTATTTATTTTTTTCTTTCCTTTTCCAACTTTATTCCTCTTTTTCCTCATCTTATCCTCAGTTGTCAGTTTCTCCATGTTGTGCTTGAATCGCTCTCAGGAGGGAGATGGGTTCCCTTGGGTTCCTCTTCCTTAAAGCTGAGTCCTATTAGTTTTGTGGTAAACAGGCCAAGACAGACACTTGGCAATATGCCCTCTGTCTGTTCATATTCATTAGCTCCTACTGAGAAGCAGGGGAGCTCAGCCCCTCTGGGGGCCCCTCTCAGAAACGGCCCCATGATAGCCCCTGTCTTGACTTCCACATCAGCACTGCATCTGCTGAGCTGCTCTTGGGACCGGGCCCCTTGAGGATACACTCGCTATTTTTAATCAGTTTCCAACTTTATGTGGCCCTAATGTGGCTTCTGCCATGTGGTGAACTCCAGACATGCTCTCCTGACCAAATTTGTGTCGGCTCAAAGTAAACAGGCATGTAAGTTTATTAACTGAAGTTAGCAAAGTTAATCTCTCAAATCACATTATTTAAAACTAGTGCTGTCAAACGATTAATCGCATCCAAAATAAAAGTTTTTCTTTACATAATAAAGATATAGATAAAGATATATA
>JAUCMS010000127.1:6823390-6837172 GCA_032357445.1 Enteromius radiatus | reverse complement strand
CATATATTATGTAAAGAAAAACTTTTATTTTGGATGCGATTAATCGCGATTAATCGTTTGACAGCTCTATTTAAAACCAATTTTAATTTTATATTTTAAAGATTTATTTCAGTTTCACTGTAGGCATATGTCAACCCCACAAGCAATTAAATAAAAGAGTTTAGGAAATGGTAATAAAAAAACAACAACAAATAAATGCCAAGTAAAATTGTCAAATGGAGTTCTAGTTTTGTTAAAGACTCGAAAAACGTCAGTGCGGAGTTGTTTCGATTACATAACTTTTTATTTTTTTCTCTTTCAGTCTTAAATTTGTATCCAAGATATATATATGAATATATTTCTTTGTCAAAACCGATTTGGAAAGATTTAGCATTACATCACTTGCTCACCAATGGATCCTTTGCAGTGAATGGGTGCTGTCAGAATAAGAGTCCAAACAGCTGATAAAAACATCACAATAATCCACGTTAAATTTCTTAAAATCTTGTCAGATGAAGAAACTACCACACCAAAAATTATAGTTAAAATTATTGTAATAATAACTATGTTAGCGTCCACATCAAAAGATGATAGCATTGTTTATTCTAAAATGATTATATATATATATATATATATAAGTGATTAATCTAAAGTGATTATGACACTATTACGAGTGTGAACTACACTTTTCTATTAGAGTTGATTTCTAAAACTTTATGGTTGTCATTCTGTGTAAATAGGCTTTAAATCAATGTTTCAAATTTTACTAAATCTTAGTTACTTGCTAAAGTTTTCTTACTGAAATATTGTAATTTTAGTATAGTCCCATCATGCTTTTGAAGTATATTTTACAGTGTATGTCACAAACCACATTCGACAGCCTATAAAATTCAATTCAACTTTAGGATAATTCAGAGTTTTCTTTTAATTCGTGGCACTGATGGACACCTCGGGCTCCTCACCCTGCAAGTCCTCGATCCCCTGTGAGTCAACCGACAGATTAAGCGCTTACATCATCAAACAGTGCCGTTCTGTTGGCAGAGGTCGTGGAATGTGATGAGGTTGAGAGAACATGGGCACAAAGGCAAGAATGCTTAGAATGAGAGCAAACAGGGCAACAGTGAGACTGACTAAAACGTTTGTCAGATTGGTGACTCAATTCTAGCTGTGAGTGCAGTGACCTATAAAGTTTGAATAAAATGTGGTAACATTGCTGGTCATGCTAGGCTTGGGAAAATCAGACGTTAACGTTTTTAATTTATTTTCTATTTTTAATTTGATCATTTTAATTTGAATTTGAGATTTATTTTCTAATTTCCCCTTTTTGTTGCCATTAGAAATTGTTAAAAGCATATTATTTTTCTAATGCACACATAATGGGGCAAAGAGTGTGAGCAGTAAAAAGCCGGAGTGTGGCCGAAGGGAAGGAGGAAGCCGGTGAGTCAGGAACACCCTCTCTGTAGAAATGTCAAGCTCAACCCTCAAGAAGCTTTGGAAACACAGTCAAACAATGAGGTTTATTTAACTTAAGATGCTTGTGATTGCAGGACCGTGTAGAGGGTGTTAACTTTACTGTTTATTGTCAGTGGACGAAGGCTGATGTGAGGAGAACAACCGGGGCGGTAGACAATTCAACACCACGGCTATTTTCAGCTGGTTTATTTAAGATATCTAGTTTCCTTTTCTCTATTTCAAAGATATAAACAGGTTAATCGGGTATTTACACTACAAAGATTGAACTAAATGAAGGCATGTTTAGAATAATATCAAAGAAAAAGGGAAATTTAGCAACTTTTCTGGCCCGTTTTAAAAGATTACAAAAACTTTATATTTTATTGTATTTTTAAATGCATTTTCCTCATTTTTAAGAGTGTAAAAAGGTAACACCTACCAAAATACCTGTGTGTGTGTGTGTGTGTGTGTGTGTGTAATATGGAATGGTAAGTTAATTTGACTGCTATATAGCTGTGTTTGCAAGTCCACAGCTTGTGATACTTAACTGAAAGTGCGGAAAAGAGCTTCTATCTTTCACATCTTCATAAATATGCAAATAATAAGTCGTCCTGCCCAGTTGCCAGTTTTCTAGTTGTTGTGGTCTGAGGTGTCCTCTGGATCTTTATTAAGCAGGTTCAGCTATTTGATGGTTTGTGAGTCTCTGTCAGACTTTGTACACTGTAGAGGGCACATCTCTCACCCATGGCCCCTTAGCTTGGCTGATGTTGGCGGATAACGTGCCAAGAATTTCCTGGCACTTGTTGGAAGCAGACATTTTGGCTCTTAGGTTGACAGCCACATTGTGGTCATGTCAGGCAACTGTCCTGATTGGAAGATGTCATCCAATCACTTTTGACCACCGTGTTCCGTTTGACCGTGCTGTTGAGTGGTCTTGGCTGGGCCGTTTGTTTCATTGATTCAAGTTGTTTGAGAGGTACATGACCCTCACTCCAACAGACAAAAGGCTTTTCACTACAGACAGGATTCCACTACTGACTTAGTTACACAAGTCATTGCACACTTATGTATGACATACAATTTGGGCAGTGTTTTGTTTGCTTTTCACCATTCTTTCTCTCATTATGGAGGGAGTATAAATGTGAAATTGGACAATGGCTAGTCGTTTCCTGTTGAGAGTCTCTAATTGATTGATTGAGTAAGTTGCTTGAGTATGAGTTGTTTGTGATTTGCTTTTAATATGCAACACATACAGTTAAAGGAATAGTTCACCTAAAAATTAAAATTACCTGATCATTTACTCACCCTCAGGGCATCCAAGATATAGATGATTTTGTTTCTTAATCAGAACAGATTTGGAGAATTTAGCACTAAATCACTTGCTCACCAATTAATTCTTTGTAGTGAATGGGTGCCGTTAGAATGAGAGACAGCTGAAAAAAAAACCATCACAATAATCCACAGGAAATCCACACCATTTGAGTCCATCAGTTAATATCTTGTGAAGTGAAAAGCTGTGTTTTTGTAAGCCACATATCTGTATTGTAACATACTATTGCTTTCAGTGAAAATGTCATCTTGTCTGAGATAAATAAATATACACAAGTATTTACAAGCAAAAAAACTATCCAAAATAGTTTAAACAAAATACAAATACATCAGTGGATTGTGATGTGAGAGGACAACAGGAGATTTTTATTTTTTTTTAATATTCATGACATAAGGTAAATGTGGATTTGTTCACATGAATTGTTCATATCCAGATTGTATTGAAATTCTAATGGGTTTTTTTTGTGTCTGTCCTTCTCTAGTCTAAGGTTCGTAACGTCCTGCGGCTGGGTCTTCATTCTCTGGGGTCAGTGCTCTGGGGTGATGATGTGTGCTGTAAAGATAACCCCGCCCACTGCCACGCCCTCACTACATTTCTCTATGCCCTCCGAGGCCTGTTACGCACTTCACTCTCAGTCGCTATGGTGACCGTACCCTCCCACCTCATACAGGTATGATTAATGCATAGTTTCTCAGTGTGCTCATATAAATCCTATTTATATGAAGTTTGGACTGGAGTCACCATTAATTGCTGATTTTAAACTGTTCTATCTATCGTTCTAGCATTCCATTCTGTATCTATCTGTCTGTCTGTCTGTCTGTGTAACTCAAAGCATTAAACTAGGGATGTAAATGATAGTTGTTAATTAAATCATTCATGCTGCAGACTGATTTCAGTTGTAATCAATAAGATGCTACATTTTTATGACCAAACTTGCAACATTCCATAAACTTACATTGAAGGAAGCACGCACAATATAAAGGCACAAGGACGTTAATAGATTTAGGGCTGTTCTCGTAACCACTCACAACACTATTTTGGTGACCGGTCTTGCACAGACGCTCTTCAGAAGGTTTCTCTTTTTTTTTTAAAGCATCATCCTGCAAACTAGACCTAGTTCCACCACTTGACTTCCAGAACTAATCCCACAGAGGGGGAAAATATTTTTTTTTTGAACTTGACTGTCAGTCACATGGACCAGCATTGAGGTCACCATAAGTTTGTCGACCCTGGCACACCACAACCGCCCCATGAGCCGGAGTCAAAGAGTCGACCCCCCTCCGTTGTGTGAATGAGGTTCCGCTTGGCTGGGGTTCAGGGGGCCTGTGTGTGTATCTGTTTGAGTACATGTATGTTTGGCCTTCAGAGGAGCGTCTTCATTGGCGCGTAAACCCACATTCTTTGTCTGAGGCCCTCAACTTTGCATTCAGCCAGCCAATGGTCAGTCGCGAGTCTTTCTGGGCGCTTCTCTCTTTCAGCGTCTCTCGGTTCCTGAGAGGCCCTTTTCTTTGTGCCTCCATTAGCCAACGAGAGTCAGGCCGCAGCCGCTGTGCTCTAAGAGTGCTTCAAAAGACAAGATCTCGCTGTTCTTTGTCCGTTTGGAAACAAAGTGCTAAAACCCCTCTCAGGGAGGCTGGGGGGCACACAGCGGTTTTCTACGGTGGAGGTGATGGAGTTGGTTTGGAAGTAGTTTTGTGGATCGGATGTGATGTAAACTGGTAGACCTATCAGTAATTATATCAATGTTTTGAGGCGGTGAGGCCTTAAACAAGTCACAAACAGATTTTGTCAAATATACTACCATTTCTGGTCCCACTTTATATGTGTACTTGCATTTAAATTAATAATTTAGTATAATTAATTTATTATGTACTTACATGTTTTTACATTGTCCTTATATTTTCAAAAATACTTTTATGTAAATATGTCTGTAATTACAATTATATATTTGCACTGTTCATTCATCCCTTACATATTAACCTACCCATACCACCAAACCTGTTCCTAACCTTACCCGTATCCCAGTTAAATATTTCACACTATCACTGTTTAATTTTTGATCAAATAATTCAATATCGGTGAGCATAAGAGATTAAACATCTTTTTTTTTGTTTAATTGTGCATATATGCAAGGCAGTATTAACTGTATACTATACTGTATAGTATATGTAGCCTTTGGATATTCAGTCATTTAGTCTTTAGATCATTTATTATTCCAGATTCTTATTTTGTATTCGAAATTTTGTCATGCAAGTGTTTTTTGTAAAAGAAATTAGGCTTCAGTGTAAACCTCAAAGCCTTGTAGAGGTTTAGAGCTTTTTTTAATGTACAGTAACATCATGCTGTCTGAGGGATCAAGATTTAAGTACCAGAATGGGGGTTAACTTTTACAGCTGTTGTGTTAATCATCCATTAATTTGAATTAGTACCTCATCTGAACTCCATCAGATGTGACTTGTAATGAAAAGTCCTGTCATGTATTTTTAATGTCGACAGGAAAAGGCTGGGCATTGAAAGCCTCCTCTGGCGAGATTAAAGCCACAGTCCATCTGAAACTTTAATCAATCTCTGCTCAAATAGCCGTAGTCCACTACCACACACACCTACAGGTACAGCCGCTGTCAGGTCAGGACCCTGGAGACCCGCTCTATCAGTCTGAAGAATGACAGCTTCAGAGGCTGGAAGGAAGTTTAGTGAAGAGCTGAACAGTTATCATCACAGCTAAAGTTAGCATTCTGATGCGACTTTCAGTTAGTAAGACTGCATATAATCTGTGTCCAAATTGGCAGAAAGCAAAGACTTATTGTTCACTAAATTTTACACATTCACTGTGAGTTTTTTACTAAATATGTGTGTATATATATGTGTCCTACTTTAATCATAATTTCAGCCAACAAGAAGAACTTAGTATGAACATATTTCAACTTGATCTTTAATTAAATTTGTAATTCATTCATGTATCCATTTATTTATTTATTTCTGCAAGATTAAATGTAATAATGGACTGCATGATACATAAGCAATTTAGATACATTTCTTGATTTTTTTTTTTGCTTTGCACCTGTAATGGTTACATTTTAATGAGCTTAACATGATGTGCACATGCATTTTTAAAATATATATATATTTAAAAAATGTAGCTAGATTTATTCTCATTTTAAATTCACAATATTTGCATTCACAGTATTTTTTAAAATGGCTAAAAACCCAAGCGATGTAACTCATAACATAATTTCCGTTTTCTATTATTAATTATAAATAACACAAGCAGCAGATTTAAAACTATCTTCCACTAATTGAATTAACCTGTCTGTTTTATTAAATACCATCCTGAACTTGAATCTTCAATATGCTGGCTTAACCGTTGTGGCATTGTTTTGTTGTTGTTTTGTTCACTTGCATTGGTGTGATGCTGTTGAGTTAAGGGCGACTGTCACTAACATGGTTGTTTGAGTTACATTTTTGATGCTAAATTGGGGAAAAGGGTCATGGCTGCGTACACAAACACGCATGCTCTCAACGTCCGCTGTATATGAGAGGAAGGGAGGGAAAGAGAAAGGAGGAGAGGGAAAATGAATGCATGAAAACTGCATTAGGCCTCGTCAGCTGCTACAGAGAGGGAGCGTATGAAAAATTCACGAGTGGCGTAGAGATTAATTTTTCACAACGGCCTTATCTTTCTGTCTTTCTTTGGAGTGCTCCCTCCTTTTTGAAGAGACTCTGTATTTGTTTTTGCCAGAAGGAGGCGCTCTCAACAGATTTGAATGTGTGTTTGTGCATTTTTCTGTTTGATATTTTAAACTGGTTTATTTTCTCTTCTGTATGAACCTGAGTGTCTTTGATGTTGATTTGTGTTAGAAACCACATGTTTACTTGTTCCAAGCCTATTATGTCTCTATTAAATATTTTTGCCCATTTATCTCTGTTTTGGAGAATTACACTAGATGTTAAAATCATCAGACCAAAACAGGCCAGCTTGGCATGTTTCAAATGCTTTACATTTCTTAAAGACATTTAACAGCAGATATTTTTGGAATGAAAGCATTAATGGGTGAGACGTCTGATGGGATCTTTGGATCTTTCTCTGAGTTGATGTGGCTTTATGCTTACGTTCATTCAGATTTGTGCCGTATGGCGACACTGCATGAGTCGTGCGATCAGAGAAAGAGAGACGGACAGATTTGGAGAGCATGTGTTTGAGCAGCAAACGTATGTTCTGCTCTGATCTGATGGATTTAATGTTACACGACGCAACCAAAGGCAGCAGTTTACTGAGGTGCCTTCATGTAGCACAGCTGATATAATATCTAATAATACCTGTTTGGATCATGTGTGACCAAGAGCTTATCCAAAATGTTTTTAAAAATTCATTTTAATGCATTGATTTCTAGATGTTTGGTTACTTTCTTAAGTCAAAAGTGCCCATTTTTCGGACACCTTTTTAATTATACTTCAATGGACATCCGTGATCCCACAAATCCAGGCAATCCTGTGCTAATGCTAAAGATTAGTCATCACAGAGAAAGGCGTTTGTAAATTTTTCAAATCACTTCCATTTTATAAGCTTGTGAATTCAGTCTCTGGAATTTCCTGCTCCATTTTTCTGAGATAATGATGACCTAATTCTGTTCCTAACTCCTGCTTGTTAGGAGGGGTTTAATTAGCAAGAGATGCTCTCAGCATTGTTCTAGATGTTCATGCATTTACTTGTGCAGTCCTGTCTCATGTATTTCCTGTCTCTCTCATGCATTCCCACTCACTTCCTGTCTCACTCTATCAGAACAGAGCCGTAATGGGACGAGTAATCAGACTGAGTGACACAGCCATCTCTCTGGAATCGTTCAGAGGCTCGGAGAAGGAGACCAACCCACTTTACAAAGACTATCACGGTGAGAAGAAACATGCATGCAAGAGTTCAAATGCGCTAGCAAAAATCCCCCAAAGCCTACGTATCTAACTTCTGCTTCTAACTCATCCCGCACCACTTGATATTTAATTTATGCTGTTGGATTTATACTTTTATTTTATTCATTTTTATCGTTTGACATACCTACGGTGGACGATAAAACAGATTAGAAAGAAACTAAACATTATATATCTATCTATAGTAAACAAGAATTAAAACATAATTAAATGTTTATATTTAAATAAAACGCACAACAAAATTACTAAGCATTTAAAGGAAATTAAAGCGAAAACTATATAAACAAACATAAATAAAAGTAAAAATATAGAAATAGAAAAAAATTAAATATATTTAATATAGAAATATAAGTTAATGATGAAGTACTAAAATTACTGTAAATTACTCAAATTAAAGCTAAATATTAGTAAAGCTAATATGAAAAAGTTCAAAAACATTTAACTAAATTACTAAGACTTTGTTGAATATATATATACAAAAAATCAAAGTTACTAATACTATAATAATATCTAAATGATACATGAGTTAGCATAGCAACACCCTGGCAACCATCCACAACAGTCTAGAATTATGGCATAGAATAGAATATCCTATCTTTATGACTCTCTCTCTCTCTCTCTCTCTCTCTCTTACACACACACAGGCTCGGTAAAGTGCATTAGTAGAGAGGGGCAGGCAGGGTGGACCGCTCTCTAGCTGTCAGCTCGTGTTAGTGTGGCCGTGTTCAATCAGACGTGCTCCTTGGCAGACAGGCCAGGGGGAGATTCAGCTGCCACGGCAAACACACACACACACACACACAGATCCCCTCCACCCCATCACAAGCACCCAGCACAGCCCTCAGGGGCCGCAGAGTTGCAGAATCAATATTTTCATACTGGCTAAAACCTCTCTGTGGCCAGACTGCAGATGAGGGAGATCTTTGGGGCTCACGCTCGTTCCGTTCCGTCCCTTTTTCCTCTCATTCTGCCTCTTTATATTCTCCCTTGTTTTCATCTCTTCATGTTGCATGCTTTATCTTTTCATCTCTTTTGTGTCCGTCTTTCTGTAAAGGTCAGTTTGTTTACAGTTCTCTCTCCTCGTTTCCGCCCCCTGCCCCGTTTCTTTCTTGCACTCATTTGCTCTGTGTGTACATAATGCCCAAAAGGGGTGTGGTTTACAAACACTAATGACCTCAGATGATTAAACTTTAATTTATTAGGATTTTTATCAGTTGTTCATAAACCAATTAGATGCTAATGAGTTTGATTTCATAAGTTTTATGTATTTTCTATTTATTTATTATATTTTACAATGTAATTTTATTTGAATGTTATTATTGTAATATTTATTTTATAATGTTATATATGCATTATGTTGTTAATTTCTAGAAAATCAGCTATTTTATTTTTATTTCATTATTTTGTCATTTTAATATTTCTATTTTATAATTTTAATTAATGGTAATGTAACTTATTTAGAAAGTTATCACGTTAATTGATTCAATTTCATATAAATGTATTTTTTTTCATTTATTTACTTAATCTTTGTGTGTTTATTTATTTATCGTTTATTTTAAAACTGTCAGTTGCTTTTTGCAGCTTTATTACATTTTTATTTAAACTGTGTCCATCTTGTTTGCTTTTTTTATTATTTATAATATTGCTAAAAACAGTTAGGACATATTAATTTAGTTTAATTAGTTCTTTGACAAAATAATGTAATTATTTCAGTGTATTTTTTTATCAAAACATTTGTTTGTGTATACAACAACATGAACAACATTCAGTCCTTTTTCACAGGTGCTTATGAACCAATTTAATAATTTATAATAATTTAAATTTCATTAATTTGTTCATTTTAGGAAGTTTGAGGTGTTAAAGTAAGATTTTTAAACAAATAAGATGCTAATGATTTAATCTCCTTTTATAAGAAGTTATAAATCTCAGTTGTTAAAATTATGATATTAATGTTTTTAAAGATGTTTGTGAATAGATAAGATGCCTAAAAATATATTGCAATGCTTTTCATATTATGGGCACATCTCCGCAATGTATGAACCCTTTCTTTTTGCGTTTGAAAACAATAGATGAATAATTGTTAGCTCTTATTGATTTTTACCTTGTTTCGTGAATTAATGCTTTGCCATAAGGTCTTATAGACAGTAGTGAATATGTGAATATGAAGATGTACATGAGGCCACTCTTTCTTTTCTGTGGTGTGTCCACTGCACAAAGCATGTTGGGAGTCCTGTCACAGCGAATCAACTCAAGCAGAATCAACCTAGCGCACGGGTCCTTTACAAGCGGGCCTTTACACACACACACACACATACACACATGCTCTTTCCATCCTCTCATCCTGGTCTTCAGCACTTCCTTTTAATGTCATATTTCTACTGGCCGCATAACTGAGAGAGAAAAAAAAATTGGGCTAGGATTTAAAGAGAGATAGAGGGCGAAAAAGCTTTCTCTCTTCACAACATGCCCCTGTGCCGACTGACCTTGTTTTACCCCCATCCTCCACTCACCTCTCTTGCTTTCTCTCCCTCCCACCAACCTATTTCTCTCCTCCCTCTGCTGCACTTCTTCTCTCGTATGTTTTGGTTTCTGCCCATTGGTGCAGTTAATAAAATAATGGTTGATACAATGCTATAGTGACCAGTGTGAAAGGTGATAGCTACATGTGCCCACAGTAAAACTCAGCAGACAATGAAAACAAAAGGTCTGTTTAAATAGCATAACAAACCTGGATACATCTTTGCTGGAGATATTAGCCAGCATAATATTGTCAGAAACGTCGTTCAGATTTTTGAGATAAATGGATTTTAAAAGCAAATTAAGATTTCAGTCAAAAACTGTATCAAAACTTAGGTATATAGTGTTGCAGTGTTAGAATCCCATTCGTACAAGACTAACCTAATGCAAAACATGCTAAATGTTTATCTCTTTTAAAGAAATGTAAATTTTAAATCCGCAAGGATGCATTAATTAGGTCAAAAGTGGTAGTAAAGGCATTTATAATATTACAAAATATTCTTTTGAACTTTCTGTTCAACAAAGAAAATAATACGTGGACTACAAAACCAGTCTTTACTAGCACTGGTAGGCTATATTTGTAGCAATAGCCAAAAATACATAGTGTGGATAAAATTTTCTTCTATGCCAAAAATCATTAGGATATTAAGTAAAAATCATGTTCCTATACCATACATATATCATAACTGTTTTTATTTATTAATATGCATTACTAAGGACGTATGATTTGCTAAATTTTTAAATGTGTTTTCAAATAGCTGTATCTCGGCCAAATAAAGCTCAGTTTTCAGAGGATGTATAAATCTAAATTTCAAATAATTGATAATTATGGACAATTTTGTGTTCCAGGGTCACGTATGTTGTGGTTTCAACAACAATATTAAGCAGAGCATCTGTTTCCAACATTGTTAAAAATAACTGTTTCTTGAGCAGCGTTTTAGAATGATTTCTGAAAGACCATGTGACACTGAAGACTGGAGTAATGATGCTGGAAATTCAGCTTTGCATCACAGAAATAAATTACATTTTAAAATATATCCAAATTGAAAACAGTTTATTTGAATTGTAATAATATTTCAAAATTTTAATACATTTTCAATCAGCTCGATTCAGATTTTTTCAAAAACATTTTTTCAAAAACTTTTACATTTATAATGAACATTATATACCATAACTGTTTTTTTTTTGCATGTTTATTCAGTGATATGATTCTGTTGTCTTCTTTGTTTGTTCAGGACTCCTGAATGTTCATCAGTTGCCCCGTCTGAACTGTTTGTCTTGTGAGGTGCCTGATACGAAGGACTTAGCCTTCAAACTCAAGAGAAAGCAGTTCACAATTGAGGTAAGTTCACATTAATGATGTCACTAGAAAATTGTCACTTGTGTCCTAAATGGTGTCCCCTCATTTGTTTCTTTTCATGGTGTTCTCTTCAGTGTATTCACTTGTGTTTTCCTCTTGCAGGCATAAGCAAAGCTTTTTTTATCTTCATCTTTTATGTTCTAATAATTACAGGTGGACGGCAGTGAGAGTAGAATATTTTAGGTGCTAAAATTACTCATTTTAATTGCTAATTTTATTTTCCTCCCCCCATGTCTCTCGAACCACTGCACGTATTAGTAGGTCATGATTATGAATTGATGTCCATATTAGCTGTGCTTCACTAGTTCCTGTTTATTTTCCTGTGCTATTGAGTGTCAATTTGAAAGGTTGAAACTATTGATTCTCAGAAGAGCTTTTCTGAAGTCTTACAAATACACAAAAACCTTATTGTGTAACAACTATGTATAACTGGGAATTTTATAGTACCCAGACAGGTCTGATAAGATATTTGTTTGCACGCATTTACTTAAAGAAATGTGCCCAGGTAAATATATGTGACCCAGGAGCAGACTTAAGTCGCTGGGGTATATTTGTAGCAATATCCCAAAATCCATTGTATGGGTCAAAATTATGGATTTTTCTTTTATGTCAAAAATCTTTAGGATATTAAGTAAGCATCTTGTTCCTTAAAGATATTTTGTACATTTTGTATTGTAAATGTATAATAAATGGTGGTATCTCTGATAAATATTGTCCTATGCCAACAAACCATATGTCCAAGGAAAGCTTTTTTTTTTTAAAAATTACCCTTACGACTGGTTTTATGGTCCAAGGGTCACAAATTGTCATAAAAAATAAATGTCTGGTAAAACCTAGATTTAGTTTGTTAGTAAAATGATCAAATAGCCAAAATAATGTTTTATATTGTCCTTTGAAAGGTTTTGTTTTGTGTTTAGGGTCCAGATTTATTTATTTTTTTGGTCACAGGTCAATTGACAAAACTAAAGGGACTTTTGGGAGTCTCTGTTTTGTTGCGTGTGTGTGCGTGTGTCAAATTCACTGTCTTTTACAATTTTATCATATATTTTATAATTTACATATTTTACAGTATTTACATATTTTATAATTTATAGTTTAGCTGTTTTTGTAAAATGTAACATTTTAACTTACAGCAAAAATAACCTTTTTATTGATGGAAAATTGTTAAGGTAAAAACCTGGTGTAATTTTTAATAATAATTTGCTAACTAGTACAACCTAGTTTTATAATAACAGCTTTTTTATCCATCCTTTTTCTTACAGTTAAACTTTCTTCAGTTCATCATGAATTAGTGTGCTTTTATTTTCAGTTTCTAGAAATGTTTCAAAGGGTTTAATCTGGTGCTTGCTTGTGTGTTAATTTTATGTTGTATGTTCACTACCATTACAAAGCCTTCAGTAGACACACACACACACACACACTACGTCCAACCAATGAGTGCCTATCCATCAAGTGGAGGCAAATGAAAGGGCCCAGGCTCTTACTAAAGCCCCATCATTGGCCCCTAATTAAGTTATCAGTGGTGAAGCTGTTAATAGTTAATCAGGAAGTATATTGTCTCAGAAGGACCAGCAGTCTTTGTCTTTAAACGCTCTCTGAGGCAGAGACCTCTCATCCACTCCTCACTGGATTTATAGGGTCAATAAAAGTCAAGGTGGTTTCCCTCAATGGCTGTTTAATGAGCCGACCGCTTTGAGTTTGTAGAGGGCCTCAAATGTGAGTTTTTGTTGTAGCAGTGCTAGGAATTTGTGTATCATTTATCAGCAGAATGTACCTTAAAATCCAATATATATATACTGGATTTTATATATATATATATATATACACATGTGTAATATTTATCATGTAGAAATATTTGCAGCTGTGTAAAAGGCTTTACTGTCATTTTTGAGCCAATTAGTGTGTCCTTGACCAGTAAAAGTATTAATTTCATAGAAAAAAAAAATCTTATTTTTTCAAAAGGTTATTTTATTAATCCTAAATTTTGTTTACTACAAACAAGGGACTCATGTAAAACTATAACTTTAAAACTTTAAAAAGCAAACAAATAAATAAAAACAGCTTTGGACCACCAGGTTAACAACACCTTAACTTAAATTTTTAAAAGGGTCTGTTTTAAAAATTCAACGATTACTCTAATGGACTATATAAATGACATTTAATAAATTAAATTACATTTAATGAAATTAAATGAGTTTCAGGAGAACTACGAACGAACGAT
>JAUCMS010000127.1:6806541-6821692 GCA_032357445.1 Enteromius radiatus | reverse complement strand
CTGCCTGCAACATCCTCCAGCATGACCGGTTTGGCAGTGGGTCAGTAATGGTGTGGGGTGGCATTTCTTTGGATGGCAGCACAGCCCTCCATTGGCTCACCAGATGTAGCCTGACTGCCATCAGGTACTGAGATGAGATCCTCAGACCCCTTGTGAGACCATATGCTGGTGCGGTTAGCCTTGGGTTCCTCCTAATGCAAGACAATGCTAGACGTCATGTGGCTGGATTGTGTCAGCAGTCCCTGCAAGACCAAGGCATAGATGCTATGGACTGGCCCGTCCATTCCCCAGACCTGAATCCAATTGAGGGAGGTCATACAGGCACGTGGAGGCCACACACACTACTGAGCCTCATTTTGACTTGTTTTAAGGACATTATATCAAAGTTGGGTCAGCCTGTAGTGTGTTTTTCCACTTCAATTTTGAGTGTGACTCCAAATCCAGACCTCCATGGCTTAATACCTTTGATTTCCATTGATAATTTTGTTGTCAGCACATTAAATTATGTAAAGAACACGGTATTTAATAAGACTATTTAATTTCATTCAGATCTAGGATGCTATTTTAGTGTTCCCTTTATTTTTTTGAGCAGTGTATATACTGTATGTGTGTGTATTTATATACATAATTTTGATTTTGAATGCGATTAATCTTTTGACAGCACTAATACATATGCATGTATATACATACGCTATAATATTATTATCACTGTATTGTGTAAATATGTATATTAGGCATTATAAAATTTAAACAAATAAATATTTGAATATTTATGAGAAATAATAACAGTAATTATTATTATTTACTTTTCTTTTCTTGCACTATACTGCAAAGGAAGGAATCTAATCAACATAAGAAGCTAAAGTCTGTCTTTTAACTTGTTTAACATTTTTATCTCTGAAAATGTTTCGAGTAAATCCTGCGTCCCAACTCCCGAATGCAAATACAGTCGAGCGTGAATTATGAGTTTTTTTGCTAATATTCTGCCTGTGTGTTGAGGCGAGTTGCTGTGCTGTAATTAATGCAGGCTGGGTCTACATGCTGTCACTCAGCTACCCAGAGGAGCATTTGGCTGCTTGTCTTTGACTGACTGGTAAAGTTCAGTTGGCGGTTCATGAGCAGTCAATTGCCCAGAATCCCCTGCGGTCAGAATTAACCTCTGTCCCTGTTCCGGCAGGTAGAGTGAGAGGGGTTATGAGGAAAAGCGTGATTAGCAAACACTTTCACATACATGTCAGTTGAACGCTCGACAACGAGTGAGGTGATCAACTGAGGATTGAGACAGGAATGTAAGAGGTATGTGATTAAACTATACTTACCCTAGCGTGACCTCTGACCCAAACTTGAGCCAAACACACCTTGAGGGAGTTGAGGGTTTTGAAATTGAGGTCAGATGATCTTCAACCCAGGATTTAGGTCAAATTAGCCATGGTTTACGGAGGTGTAGTCTTGAAAGCTCTGCACTGGGTTGAGTGTCATCAGGTGTGAAAGTTTTAATCGCAATATCTGCATTATTTTCTTTGGACTGGTTGAACCATCAAGTTTTGTTGTGTGTGTTTTACCAGTTGAAGGCATATTTAAGACTTGTGTGGGCATATATATATGGTGATATGTTAGAACATTGGTTTTATAATTCTCATAACCACACAGGCATTCCTTTAGTAATTGTTTTTTTGTTGTCTCATCTTAGTTTTGAAGGTTCTGCTCCTGCGGCAAGATCTTGACTGATTGGTTGTGTCTGGGCCAGCCTGATCTGTTTAGGTCTTTTTGTTGGTTGGGCCTTACTGCTAAATAATGTGGTTGGTTTAATTTATTTATTTTTTGCTGTTTTCTAATAGTTTCTAATAATGGTTTCAGATCAAATACTTCTGTAATTAAAAAATATAGTAAAACATTGTTGCTGGGGAAATTAATAGGTGGAAATGTTATAACATTTGAGAGTGTACCATGTTTTTTTAATTAATATATTTATTCAGCAAGAATGCATTAAACTTATCAAAAGTGACAGTAAATACTTTTTCGTTGTTTTAAAAAAGAAATCCATGTTTTAAAAATGCAGTTCTTTTTAGCTTTCAAGACATATTTGAACCTGTTACATTAATTAATCCATATTTAAATGCTCTTGAATTCTAGACTTTAACCCCAAAGTGTTCCTCCTAAATATGAGACGGAGTTAAAAATTTTAAATCATATTTTAATGATGTTTCTGTGTAGATAGTTTTGTGCCAGTGCTCCATCGTAAGTGCAACACTATACATCAGCTCAGGATCCTTAATTCATTTGACTGTATCTACAGTGGCTCTTGACTTTCGCTCAGACACTGAATGGACTTCTACATGTACAGTGTGCAGTCTAGTATTAATGCATTTCCTCAGCCCAAACATGCTGAAAGATTCCAAAGAGACACCAAGCTCAACTGAATCTGGCAGTTAGCGTGTGGATAACTATTGCACAGTCACACCTATATCAGTGTTGCGCTTTCCCCACAAATGCCATATGTTAAAGAAATAGTTCACCCAAAAATGAAAATTATGCCATAAACTACTCACTCCCAAGCCATCCTAGGTGTATATGACTTTCTTCTTTTAGACAAACAAAATTTGAGTTGTTGTTTTTTTTTTTATTATCCTGGCTCTTCGAAGCTTTTAAAAAACTTCTTCTTCTTTAAAAAATAAGAATTTAATAGCATGTCATTCTGAACATGTGCATGGACAAATTGGAGGATAACCACATCAAAATATCTTTTTTTAAAGAGTGCCTTGTAACTATTAAATCTTTTGTAGTTAGACTGATGCTGACACTTAAACAGCAAAAACACTGACTCCGTTTGAGCTGAACTTTCCGTCATCAGCAAAGCCGTCCTCTCTCCACCTGGTCTACTGCCGGCCGGTTCAAAGGTGGAATTTTGATCCGGAGCAGAAGATGGCCGAGTAGAAGTCTTTGTCGGTTCTGGCATGGCTGCTAAAAATAACTTTCCCACACTCTTGAAATGCTCCAAGGGCTTTTGCAGTACTTTCTTTCAACTGACAGCCAGTTTCTGAACTGTGAGTAAAAATAGCTTTGTGCATCATGAAGTTTAAAGGAGATTTTTCAGGTGATGGTTTTTGAGAACTGCAGTTGGTTTTAGTCACGGCAGGCCTCTGATATCCAGTTGTCTGTGACACACTCAAAGATGATGCAGTGTTTTTAAAATCTTAATGTTGAAGGATGAATTATTGGGCTGCTTTGACCTCTTGCCTTTTTAAATATGGATAGGGTTCTTTTAAAAACAAACCCTTAAACAGGCAGTCATTGAGTAACTGGCCATAAAAACTTGTGAATTTTGAATTAATTTTATGACCATCTTCACCCCACTGCTTTTCAATGGAACCTAAACGGATGACCGAGGTCACTGGAAATGCATATTAATGAGTTCTCAAATGCATTTTAATGAAGAATAATAGATTATTCATGAGCCAAAATGGGAGGGTCCTGATCCATATTAAAGAATGTTTTTGAGACCAAAAGAGCAATGTGTTGGCAGAGTTTTGTGACTTCAGCTTTGTGAACTCTGAGCCAAGCTGGGCTATTTCTGCTTTAGACAAACTTTCCCATCCTAGCTAATGAGGAGGAGTAGTGCTGAGTGACAGCACTGTTGGAACAGTATGGGGCGGGGCTACAGTACGTCAGAGCAAATCACGTTTGAACTGACAAATTACGTTGAAGCATTAGAAACACATTTTTGACTGTAAAGTTTATATTCTTATTTTTTATTGTTATTTTAAGGGTTAATATATTTAAATAAAAATGTTGTCCTATTAAATATTTTATATGAAGCTTTTACAATTCATTCAAATATTATATAATATGCAATTCACAATAATTATAAGTGTCTTTTTTTTAATCAATTTAATGCATCCTTGCTGAATAAAAGTAGTACTTTATTCATATATTTATATTTATATATATATATATTATCCCAAACTTTTGAACAGTATAGCATTATCAACACTTAGTAAGGTATATATAACTGTATTTTAAAGTATTAGTGCTATATATATTTAGATTGATGATTATATGACATATATTGAATGAGTTGAATACTGTGTCTGTCAGGGCTGCACAATTAATAGTTTTTCTAACTACAATTACGGATCCCATTATTCTTCAAAGTCCGTTAATGTTGAGGCTTAGTACTTTAGAAAAGCTATAAAAGTTTTTCAATTAGAGTGTTTTCAGCTTGATTATATTCATGTAAATATATGGCATGCAGTTGCTTCAAACAATGGTTTAAACATCATTCAGTGTAAATTGTGATAATCGTAATTAATAAACGCAATTACAATTTCAAGGGAATAATCGACAAATTTAGATTTTTGTCATAATTGTGCAGCCCTAGTGTCTAAGTCTGTGTGTGTGCGTGTTTAGAGAAAGATGAATGTATGAAATATGGTTATTCTTTATTGGATTGATGTATGCATTTTTACATCTTGTTTCGAAGTAGTACTTTGCTAAATGGCAACAAATCTGTTCGTTTTCCTTCCTCAGTCACTCTGAATACCTTGACAGAGAATTAATTTGTGTGTTTCTGTCTTGGTGCGCATTCCCTTTGGCAATAGCTATTGAGATATAAGGTGTTTGCGTGCCAGGCTTTCCCATGAGGCAACTGCCATGTGGCAATTCAGAAGGGTAGGAGAGCAAGTTTTCCATCACACTTACATTTTATGGCCAAAAAATCTCCACCCACTTCCCCCAGCCTCCCTAGCTTCTTTGTATTGCAGCAGTGATGGTAATGACCAGTGACAGCTCACCTATCCCTGGCGTGCCTCCAGTTTGTCCCATCCCATCCCCCCCCCCCCACATGCACACTGCTGCAATCACGCTCGTTTGCTGGGAATTCGGCTTTGTTTAACCATTACAGAATCGTTTGTGTTTATATACATATATACATATGTATACTTGTGTATTGAGATTATTAGTTCTTGAACTAGTTCTAGTTGGCGAACAGGGGTTCATGACATAACTACAGTAATTATCTTATTAGCAATGCAGGGTTTGTTTTTATGATTTCATTCGTTTAATTTACTCTATATTGATGTATTAGACTGGTGAAGGGGATGATGGAGTGACGTCATATGGAGAGACATATCCTTCCTTTTATTAATTTTTTTCTCTTTATTAAATTAGAGATTTTGCCAAATCCAGTTCTAGCTTGTATTGTACTTCTTTTTGCATAGACTGTGTAACCTGCTACTGATAAGACATTTGGTTGAGCTAGTTAGCCTTGAGAAGCAGACGCTCTTGCTGTGTGTGTGTGTGTGTGTGTGTGTGTGTGTCTTTTTCTTCTAGTTTGTAATATGTCTAGTTTTTGGACCAATTAGAATGTGACTAATGAATTGACGGAATTAGCGACCTCTGTTAAAGTACATAGACTTATTGTCTGTAAGATGTGAGCAGAGCGGCTACGAACTCTATGCGAGAAGTAAAGCTGGCTTCTGTGGATAAAACTGCAAGCTATTTTCTTCACACACCTGGTCCTAGGGTCTTTACTGTTGTTTCCCCCAACACTGGTTAGGGCTGTAATGTAGTGAAGTTCCTTTTTGATCAGGAGTTTAGGATATTATAAAGTAGGGTTTATGCGGAGATCTTTTCAGCTTCCTTTGGTTTTCTGGTAATATGAACTATTTTGTTTTATTGTCTGTCGTATTGCCTGCTGTTGTCAAACATGGAGAGCCATTTATCCTGTTGGCTTTTAGTGTCTGTGGAGATATAAAGTGGCGAAGAAGTTTTTGGATGTCAGTGTGTCTTCTGGCTGTTCGAAGCACTGGGGCATTTTCTTGGTATTTACTGAGTGTGGGTTTGTGTGTTGTGGAATGGAGGGTTGCGTGCTGGGCCGGTGTGAAACAGAGCACAAATGCATGAGATGACATGAATATAAAAGCAGTCAAATAAAGTCGTACTCTTTCTGTTTTTCTTTTTTCTGCCCCTCAACACTTCCCATTTGTTATAAATAATAAATAAATAATATTATATTATAAATTAATTTAATAATTCTAAATAATAGCTATTATTATTTATATAAAATAATAATAATTTATAATACATTTATTAATAATTAAAATAATAATGAACTATAAAAAGTATAAATAATAGCTATTATTAGTTATATCAAATAATAATAATTTATAATACATTTATAAATCATTTAAATGATAATAAATTATACAAAAAATAAAGTAAAAAATATTATTTTGTTAAAAAGCACTTGTTTCTCGACTTTTGCATGTTCCCTATTTGCATCCCATTATGTGCTACTTTTATCATATTAGATATTTTTCATTATACGTACTTTGTATTTTGGCACAATTAAATTCTCATTTTATTTATTTATTTTTGTATTTTCATAAATGGACAATACTACAGTTACATTATGTCCCTTAGTAAGATTATTATTTTTTATTTTTATTTATTTTTCATAAACTATTACATTTCATAAATGGGTGATGCTTCAGTTAAGGTTTGTCCCTTTTTTAAATTCTAGTTTTAACAGGAAGCTTATATCAACTTTAAACTTTAAGTTGCTTTCATAATAAATAATTCTATAAATGTATATGTAATAAAAATGATTTTATAGCCCTATGTTTCTAATTAAATATTAAGGTTATATCTAAATTGACCTAAAAAAAACTTTTTGGTTCAGCTTTTTTGTTTTTTGTGTTGTTTTATAAAGTCTCCTCTTGCTAATCATCAGGATTTTCAGCATTTTTACATGATCTTTCAGTTGGCATTTTTATCACTAGTATGTGATTAAGGTGCTGTTTATGGGCATCAGTGAAGCAGGACTAACTCAGATACATTCACTGACCTTTATGTTTTAGTGTGGGCTTAGGGAAGGCTATAGAAAGATGTCACAAGGACACATTTCATTTCCTTTGTGCAGCGTAAGGCTAGCTCTTCGTATGATTTTGGTACAGAGTGCAGGTTCTTAATTGAGAAATTACGAGAATAGTTTTTTGTTTTAATATAGTGTCCACAAATTACGGGCCAGTTAGCATATTAGACTAAAGGCTGAAAGCTGTGAAGTTTCAAAATGGCTAAAAAAACCACCATAAACCTAGTCTCTTCTGAAAGTATATAATAGCTGTGTGTGTAATGAGCAAAATGACATTTAACCAGGATTGTCACAATATTTAAATATTATTATGACTATAAACCTTTTCATTATTTATTTTTTTTAATTTGAGCCACAATTTGAGAGGCATTAATTAAAAGTATTATCAGATCATGGCAGAGCGGCTGGTATTTTCCAGCCGATGTGGCACTTATAACTGCCAGTGCTAACGCTAACGGGGCACTGAGCACAAATACCTGATTAAGATGTAAATTTACCAGTAATTGGAATGTAAATTCTTACATTTAGATGAAGACGTCAACTGTCAAGTTGCCATGTCATTATATCTCTCTCTCTCATACATCATAATGGCTTTTTTTTTTTTTTTTTACATTTCCTTGGATTTTTTTATTTTATGAGGCGCAACCCAGCTATTCTATTATAATATTCTCACTTCATTTCCTGTACCTTTTGCTGGGTTTTGTATTTTTATCTCACCCGTGTGTGATACGTTTGCTCCTGTGGGATTGGGGAACATTTCGTCTGAAAATTGCGTTCATTTGGTGCCAGTATTTTGATTGTGCATCCATTACTTCTGCTGAATATTCCTCAATGCAAATAAGCCCAGACCCACCGAAGAGCTACATGTATCTGAGATAATTAATTTCCCTTTGAAAGCCAACAGAAAGCGAGAATCCCTGCCAGGAACAAGCAAAAAAATTAGTGTTCATTTAGAGGTTTTTTGGCAGTGGACAAATTAATAGTTTTTGCCCCAAACAATATGGCCACCTAGGGATATGTGCTTTATTCCTTGCTTCGAGCAGTTTTGGCCCGAGTGGACTGGTAATCAATTAAGCATGCTGACTGACATTAGCATGCTAATGTTCCTGTAAGCGAGGGTCAGACTGGCCATAGAGCTTCTGCATGTGTTAATATCTTTATTGGTAGGGTGGGGTTTGCTGTTGCTGTCGATCATGTGAAAATCCACAGCTGTTTTTCCTTTGAAATGTCCTTCAGATAAAAATATAAGAAAACAGAACATTTTAAAGATTTTATTAACATTTTGACTATTATTATTATGGCAATGAAACGTGGTGTTATTCCTGTATTTTCTCATTCTAATATTTTGAAATACAATTTTATATTATTTAATCATTTAATGTTTTTTATGCAGTATTTATTGTACTCCCTTTAATTTTTTTCAGATTTTGGTGTGGCTTTACTGTGTTACGGATATGAAAATTATCTTTCAAAATAAAAAGTATTGTAAAGGTAGAAATAATATGCACTACTGCTCAAGTTTTTAGTTGGTAAGATTTAATGTATGTTTTTTTTTGTTTTTTAAATGTACTCAGCAAGGCTGCATTTAGTTAAAAAAATAGTAACAGTAATATTATAATATAACAGTAATGGAAAATATTATTGGTATTAAAAATAACATAACATATATTTTCATATAATTTGAAATGTTACATTTTTCAGCATCATTACTCCAGTCTTCAGTGTCACATGATCCTTCATATATCATTATAATATGCTGATTTGCAGCTTAATAAAGGTTTTTATTATTCTCAATGTTAAAAAAGCTTTAGATTTTTTTCTTTTTTCTTTTGTAGAATAAAAAGTAAAAAAAATAGCAATTATTTGTAATGCTGGAAATCTGTTGTAACAATGTTTATATATATATATATATATATATATATAATGACTTTTACACCTGTCACATTGTCTCTTATAATAAAAGTCATCTATGCATGCATTGACGTTAATTGTTAATGTCACTAATTGCATGTACTGATCTTGTGAATGCTTACACGCAATGCTGTCCTGAGCAGCAGGTTAAGATGTCACTGTTCATAGCTTTTTGTTTGTCAGGAGCCCAGTTTCATTTTGTTCCCCGAGACGAAAGCCCATTTGTAAGCTGGTGAAAATATGCGTCTCCCTCCCTCCTCCGTGGGAACGACAGATCGAATGGCATGACAAATTTTAACTGTATGCCCAGAGCCAAGGTGGTGCTTGAGTACAGGTGTGCAGGGATTCTTTTGAAAGGTGTTTCTTCTGGCCTGGCAGAATGCTGACGACGCACTGGATGCACGTTAAAACCCCCAGCGCTCATGTAATACCTGTGATGGTTTCCAATTAGTTCCCAGCCGTACAGGAATTTTGATGAGCCCGTTTTTATTTTTGGTGTCAGTTCACATCTGTCAGTGTCACTCAACTGCACAGGATGCGTTTCGCGTCAAAATCATTAGCTTGGCCACGAGCGAACGCACGCCTCCTGCTTTGTGAATGGCCGTGTTCATTCATGCTCCCGTGAGTGTGATTGGTCTCTTGCTGAGCAGGACTTAAAAACTGGTGATGTGGGAACAGCCTTTTGGCAGGTGCATGGACCGCTCATGTGCTCTGTGCTTATGATCATTATGATTTAGATCACTAATAGATAAACGCCCTGCCCAATATCTTTATATAAATCCATTCTTTTTTTATTTTTACTTTAGTCAGTTTATATGAAATCTATTTACTTTTTTTTAAATAATAATATATATATATATTTTTTTTTTTTCAAATTCCATTTCATCTGTTTATTTTTCTGGTTTAATTATTAAATTAAATGTTACATGTCTAATTAATTGGAGTCATGAAACTTAACAGCAATTTATTAAAAGTTTAACAAAAATGACATTTTTTTTGGGGCGTAGGCATTTTTTTTCTCAAATTCTGTATTTATTTACTTAGCAAATTCTTTCCATTTTTAATGATTTCAATTTTAGCGATAATAGGGCCCTTTGTAATGTTTATGGCTGCCCTCAACTAAAGATTTTTGTCATTTAAAGCAATTGATTCATTTAAAAACATTTTGCTCTCTATATTTATATTTTTCATGTCTGTAAGGCAAGTTTCAAACTCAAGATCATAGAGACCAAGATGGCAGAAAGCGCATTTGCTTTCATTATTTTACAGAAGTGCAAGGTTTTATTGTTATTGTGAGCACACGCACATAAATAAATGAGTCTTAACAGATTAAAAGATTACATTTTTACAAATTGCTACTGATTTAATTACTCTTATCTGTATAACATGATTAAATGATTTATTTTTTTTTTTTTGGCAAAAACGTAGTTTACTGTTCAAATTAAAACAAAAGAAAATGTGTTTTTATTCCTTTAAAATACATTATTTTAAATTTTAGTAGTAGTGTGATGCCCCTCATACAATAGTAATATGTCTGAATTTCTTGAAGTTAAACCAAACTTTTATTTTAAAGGGTTGCTATAATTTTTCTATACTGCTATAATATTTGTTTGAGTGTTAATATGATATGACGGTAGTTTTTCTCAAATTAAGTTTTCAGATGCTCTCAGAGCAGTTCTGGAGATGATGATTATGTATGTATGTATTCATTTAGTAAGACGTGTCTGTGTCCTTCATTCACACAGAGACAAGCAGAAGATGCAGAATTCATATTTAAATACTTGTTATGGTTTTATTATGTACAGACACTAGTCCATATCTCCATTTGATTTAAGTGAACTGACCTATTTGTAATTTATTAACTCAAAATTTGACAAATTCCACCATGTCCACCTGTTCTGTCACAAGCATTCATTTACATTTACATATCCCATCAATACATGAAGGCCCGAGTATATTGCCCAATGCAACATATCAATAGATCTCTAGTATCTATGCATTTTCTCTTTACACCGACCATCTTTAACTTTAAAATATGTAGGTCTGATATCATTTCTATGTCTGCGTATCTATCTTTGTCCCTGGTCATTATCCAGCAACACTCATATATGCATACGAATTGCGTTGGTCATTGTTGTTGCCAGTAGGCTGTGTGTATTTATTTAGGGGTAATTGGAGGGAGAATCTAGGGGGTAATGAAGTGTATCCACTCATGGCTGCTCCCCTCCGCGCAGGACTCAGCAGCACAGCAAGCCAGCATCACATCGCCAGAATGCTTATTTTATACCCAGGTGGACAAACACAATTACAGGCCTCGTCCTCATTGTGGTGGCCCAGTGTCTGAAGCAATCGTTTGTGTGTGTGTGTGTGTGTGTGTGTGTGTGTGTGCTCGCCAGATTGGCTGTTCAGTGGAGCTCGAGGAAGACCTTTCAGTGTCTCGGAGCCCTCTGCACCCCTGCTGTTCTCTTGCCTGGCCCTCCAGAGTGGCCGTATGATTTCTCTAACACCTCCGGTATTTAACTCTGTCGTGGAGAAGCAAGCCGGACGCTGTTCATGATTTACATGTCATTTGCTGCCTCATATTGTGTGAAATTCAATTGCACAGCACAAACTGTAGCCAAGCACCCGCGCTCTTTCTCTCGTTCTCACTCTCTCTCTCTTCCTTCCCCTGCTGCTGCTTCGTATCGGCGAAAGTTTGCGGTCTGAAAAAGTGGCCAGTTGTTTACCAGTCCTCTCTGAAGCTGATGTAATGTTGATGTGATTATTGTAACAGGACTGCACGCAAACATCAATGGGCTTTTTCTTCTAGCAAAACCAAACCGTATTCTCCAATAATGGGGCGGGGTGAGCTGGGACGAAATAAGCAAGGGATTTCACAACCAGGAATTTTACCTATATTCAGTTATTCGCAAGTTATAGTTAAAGAATGAGTGGACAGACATTTTCTGAATGTGTTAAAACATCACTTGTTGTTTAATGAAATCTCACACATGATAGTAATTATATTGCAATATTACTTCTGTCAACTCTCCTTGTTTAAAGGTGTTTTGACAAAATGAAAAGAAAAAATCTGTTTTTCCACATCCTACAAGCTTCCAGGGTGAGATTTTGACTATTCTTTTAGAATAAAGATGTCTCACAAATCTCCGCTGTCTACATGAGTCATACACACATGCAGCTACTGACTCTCTGTCTATTATAGAATGACAGCTTATGTCACGGTTGGATAAGTGGATAGATAGTATGGTTCCTTGTAAATAAATAAAAACATTTTATTCAGAGAGGACGCATTTAATTGATCGAGACATTGATTGACAATAAAAATAATTCAACATATTTAATTAAACAAATAACAGACATTCAAATAAATGCATTCCTTATAAACTTTTTTTAGAATCTTTAATACCCAAAAAAGTGTGTCTGTGTGCATGTCTGTGTGTGTGTGTGTCTGTGTCTGTGTGCCTGTGCCTGTGCCTGTGCGTGTGTGTGTCTGTGTCTGTGTCTGTGTGCCTGTGCCTGTGTGCCTGTGCCTGTGCGTGTGTGTGTGTCTGTGTGCCTGTGTCTGTGTGTGTGCGTGTGTCTGTGTGCCTGTGCCTGTGTGTGTGTGCCTGTGCGTGTGTGTGTGTCTGTGTGCCTGTGTCTGTGTGTGTGCGTGTGTCTGTGTGTGTGCGTGTGTCTGTGTGCCTGTGCCTGTGTGTGTGTGCCTGTGCGTGTGTGTGTGTGTGTGTGTTTGTGTGTGTGAGACACACACAGATGTAGAGTTCAGATGCAAAAGCCTTTAAATGTCATTCAAAATTTTCTTCTAAAATGAGCATTCTTATCAGGCTCCTATGTTTATATTGTAGTGTTTCCCACACATTAAAAAAATCAATACCTTGCACCTTCTTTAGAAAGTTAACTAGTTTGCGGTAAAATGTAGGCTAGCCTAGTTGTTGTCGAGGTCAAAACACTATATGTAGCAGCTGTGAATCAAAGAAACGTATTATAAATTATGTCGTGTGATAGGGCTTTAGAATCTTGTTTTAGGAAGCCCCGCAAAATAAGGTGCCCTAACAAAAGTTGCAGACTGTACAGCAAGTAGGCTGTTGTATATGGTGTTAAATTAAGTAAGGAATAATTGACGACGGGCCGTTGATTATTAGAAAAATAATGTATATGTAATAATATTATATGTAATAAAGTTCTGTGTAACCAATTATTAACATCTTTTTTTTTAAATTATTAACCTTTAGGAATTATGAAATCCCTTTAGGGGATCCAATCTTATCCCCTATCCAATCGTTCTTTTCACATTGCCTTCAAACCTGTGGGAAACACTGAATTTAGTTATTTTACTTTAATGGTAAAGGAAAAAAACTAATCATTGTCATTAAAGTAAAATTGCTGAACTTAGAAGCTTAGAAGCTTAATTCATTCCTGATTGTAATATTTTGAATGATTTTCTATCCGTGACTGATCTCTTTTTTTTTTTCATAATTTTAGCAATAGATGAACTGTTAATTGATCCCTGTAGTCTGTGTACTCGTCCAATTTGACTCTATTCATAGATTCAGGAACTTGACAGGTGATTTATTTGTCCAAAAACGAAATTGTCTTTTAATTAAGGCAATCATATCAAAGTGTGATAAAATATGTACATGCATGTTCATCTACAAAAAGACCTACAGTTGTCATTCTAGTCAGCTCTGCACTTTGAGGTCAGACTTGTGACCGTTAAAGTGCAGGTTATGGTTCAACGGGATGGGGTTACTAACGGCAACACCTTTTCAGCGCTGCAGTATGAAGTCCACACTATGCCTGCCTTTGTCCTCACAAGTGCTGTCCTTTAGTTAAAGGGACTCTTTCTTGTGAAGAGTTACAACCTGTGATGGATTACACCCCAATTCATTAACACTCTGAGAAGCACTTAAACACACACTTAGACTCTCTTTCTCCCTCTCTCTGTCTCCAAGTTCCTCTCATATGCCCGGTTCTCCTTTTGTCTCAGTTTGATCTGCAGCCTTGCGAAAGGCAAGTCGTCCATACAAAACCCCATCTTTATCTGCCATTATCCTTTTCCTCTCTCTCCCCATCTACTCCTTTTCCGTCTCTCGCTAGCGTTTCTCCTCCCATGTCGTCTTGATAGCTGAAAATACCTGCTGGCTCATTAGCTCCTTCCTCACGGTGCTGCACACGCATAAAGAGCAGCGATGGCTAACAGCAGAAGCCTTTAGCTCGCTGTCACACACACAAATGCACACACTCTCACGCACACTTCCCTTAAGATTGTGGGTTGCGCTCATTGTGCTGAAGGATTGGGTTCCACACCTCCATTTGTAGCTGCAACAGACAGAGTTTCTTTTTTTGTGTGTTCTGCTAGACATTGAGGGGAAAACCGCCAGTGCACGTGTAGCCCGGAGTGTGAGCCACAGGACCGACTGGTCAGGCCCACAGAGGGAACGGCACAGTAACCGGCGGCCGACCTCGCCCCTGCTGCACGTAATGTGTTTAAACTGTGTTTGAACCCCACTTCTGGTTTAGGGGGAGGTGGGCAGGAGGAGAGCAGAGGCTGGGTTTTGTTGGATGAGAGGAGGACCGACTGGAAGGGCTTCACATTGTATTTGTTTGTGGTCCCTTTTGGGGAGTTTATCACTGATCGTTTCCAAGCGCCTCCAGTCTTTAATGAGCAGGAAAGGTCAAAGAGGTCAGCAAAGGTCGTTCTTTTCAGTGTAAAATTGAAGGGGAAACAATAAGGTGATGGGATGGAGCTCAGGGCTGCTTTAGAATACTTGACTTTAACACTGATTTTAGCTTTTTCTCTAGACTGGTTTTAGTATTTCTCTAGCTCTTCAAATCCAGTCTGCGTATTTTGAACAGTCGGGAGTTGTCAAAGCATTATATTATAATGATAAATCATGATTTAAATCCGAAACTCAAGTTTTTAATGCCACTTAAATGTACTTGTTCCATTTTGGTACATTTTTCTGTTCTTTTTAGATGGTAATTTAGCCTTAAGTCAACCCAAAAAATAAATATTAAATTGTAAAATTAATTAGGATAGGATACGTATACACGCCGTATACACGCAACAGATCACTTCCGGCATTTGCGTATCCTACGCCAAAGCGTGCGAACGCCGGAAGCGATCTGTATACGACGTCCTACGCCAAAGACAGTTTTGACATGGTTGTCTATCAGAGGTAAAACATTATATAAATACTGTTCAGTTTCTCACAAAAACCGATTGTTTCGTGTCTTAAGACATCAATGCATCGTCACAAGCCACAGGGTGTAATTTGGAATAGTCTGTGCGTGTTTTTTTTTACTTTGAAAGGTTTGGTGCCCATCCACTTCCATTAAATGACTACCAGACTGCCACGGTTAAAGTTA
>JAUCMS010000127.1:6789801-6806441 GCA_032357445.1 Enteromius radiatus | reverse complement strand
GGAAACAAAGTCACCTACATCTTGGATGCCCTGGGGGTAAGCAAATAAACATCAAATTTTCATTTTTGGGTGAACTACCCCTTTAAGTCCTATCTGTACTTTGTGGTCAGAGATTATTTTTAAAGAAATGACATTTTTTTATTCATGAAGTATAAAGTAAAATGCCCCTATAGGTTGTTTTTGTGCAAGTACCTTATTATGACCTATATTTATGTTTTAAAGGTCCTCTAGAGAGCATAAAAATAATGTTGTATTGCAAAATGCATGTTTTGTTTAAATGTAGTGTGTGAACCCCACCTAACCCCACCCCTTAACCTACCCATTACAAAAAGAATGCAAAATCGGTATCACTAGCGCATGCGTTCTCTGGGTTCGAACCCACGATCTTATAAAGCATCATCCTGTTGCCAATAGCGGTGCAAGTTTCAGTGATAGTAATTCAATTGAAGTTTTTGTATTTTTAAGTTATTTACATTTATCCAATCAACCAAAAATCCTTATATGCAATCATCATGTGTGATAATCAGAAGGAAAAGTATGCGTTCAGATTGTCGTTGTACAGTGGCTTAGCGGTCCTTGAGTACTAACACACATATTACTGCAACTCTTATATGTAAAATGTTCATGTAACTCTCCACACAAGGGTTAAACCAGGCATTTTGAGAAGCAGAGGTGGTGTTTCTTGCGCTACACTGCCATATCATATACTGCCTTCATTTCTCAGCTCAGCCAATTGGATATGAAAGCAGCACTTACACGTGTTTGTCCTCTGTGCCTTTTGCACCCCGGAGTAGCTTGAGGGCACCCACCTCTGCATTCATATTCCGGCCAGCCAGCCCGCGAGTGCCTTAAGCCCCTAACATACACCCAACACCCATCCGACAACACTCAGGGTCCATTCGTATGGCACCTCTCCAAATCCGAACGAGCAGCGAGGAGTGAAAACTCCCTCTAGACTCCTGACCTCTGCAGTCAGCGGCCTAAAGACTCACAGCACAGTGGACACAGCTGACCAGAGGCTGGGATGCAATGAGAGCGATACTGATTTCGGTACACACAACTCTCTTGGTTACTTTCGCATGTCCTCGGGTGCTTGTCACTTGGATTGGATTTGGAATAACGTACAGAAAGAAGCAAATGCAAAAGAAAATTGTGATAATTGTAGGGCTGACGCCAGAAGTTATTACTTCACATTATTTCATGTCCGATGGTTCCGATATTGCATCGCCCCCCCAAATTGCATATTGTGAAACAGAGCTGTATTTAAGAGCACTAAGTCATGCTACTTGTTTAAACATGATTAATTAAAAAAACCCGCCATGCAGAAATCACAGTTGGGAGACTTGGAGGTATGTGTATGTGTATGTACACATTTATTTATGCTGTATATTTAAATATATATATATATTATATTGTATTATATTATATAATTAGTGACCCTGGACCACAAAACCAGTCATAAGGGTAATTTTGTTTTCCAAATAAGCTTTCCATTGATGTACAGTATGTTGTGTTTTTAGGACTGGACAATATTTGAGCGAGATGCAAATATTTGAAAATCTTGAATCTGACGGTGCAAAAAAATCTAAATAAGAAAACCACCATTTGTTGTCCAAGTTTTTAGCAATGCATATTACTAAATCAAAGTGAAGTTTTAATATATTTAGAGTAGGAAATTTACAAAATATCTTTATGGACCATGATCTTTACTTAATAGCCTAATGATTTTTGACATAAAAGAAAAATCTATCATTTTGACCCATACAATCTATTTTTGACTATTGCTACAAATAAGACTGGTTTTGTGCATTTTATATTTTAGACTTTAAGTAGACTTTATCATATTTGCTCTGTCGTAAGAATTTGGGGGTGCTGATTGAACAAATTATGATGCATTTTATAGCATTTTTGCTTTTAAATACCATTTGTATTTTTTTTTTTGTATTTTGGATTAATCACCAGAAAAACTGACACAAAAGCATTATTTAAATCTTCTGATGAGCTAGGTTAACAACTATTTGTTTAACTTTGGAGGTTGTAAGTTAAATATTATACATTTTAAAGACAATTTACTTCTGTCATTAAAACACAATTGATAGTTGACAATTTGAATACGCATATTCAGGTTTTCATAGATATTTTGAATGCAGCATTAACAAATTAGGTCTTTATTAGGCTTTTCTTGCAATCCATGTAACAGTTTTTGACCTCTTCAATCACAGTCATTTGTAGTACTTAATTTCCTTGAAATTGACTTTTTGTATTGAGAACAGTGTTGCTTCAAGCACCAGATATTGGCTGCTCCTTGCATTATTCTGCTTTTAATCCAATGATTATAGGTCAAAGAACACAATGCTAAACTTTTAGGAGATTAAGGAAAGTCCAGTTAGTAGGGTTGGGGTGTACGTAGAATTGGTCATTGTGATCAGTGTGAAAGAGGGAAATAACATGTAATAACGGTTCAAGTTACACCAAGCTGGTCTTCAGTATCTTCTCATGTTGCTCTTAAACAGAAAAGTTTATCTGCATCAGCAGTTTAAGGGGTATTGCTCTGGAAAATTTGTGCTTGTCTGTCAAACAAAAATGTTTTTAGACATAGACAATGTTATTATATGGGATTTTGAGCAAGTTTAAACTTTGGTTTGCGCTTCTATGCTTCATTTAACAGTTTGGTTATTAAATGAAAAGCTTGGTGTGAAATGATGACATGCTGCTAAAGAAAAAGCACAAGTTGAAGTTTAGTGTTGGGAATCAAGAGTCAACCGTCTCTGTTTAAAAATACCAGACGTAAATCAGTTTAATAATGTTTAGTTTTGTCAACCAATCAGGGACTACTTCATTCTCCGCCACAGAAAACCTGGTTAGATTTTGTTTTGTTTTGCTTTGTTTTGATGTGTTTGCAAGAGTGATGTATTATTGCATTACATCATTTTATGTAGTCTGAACTCTAAAAGAATCTCAATTCTTGATAAAAGGCTTCCATGTGAATGTATTCAGTTAATATTTTGAGTTAAACGTATTCAAATTATTTGTAGCTTTTTGAGACAGATAGACAGAATTCAGATAAATTGGAGTACTTTGACGTTTCATCTTTCCTGCATTCACTCTGTATAAAGTCTGATGCTTCAGTCCGAACTCCTCTGATCCCAAAGCGCATGTGTCTGGAAACACAATCTCCTGTGAGATTTGTGCCGGTGCGACCAACGAGAAGTAGCTGGAGGGCTTTGAAGCTATTATCAGCGTGGAGTGTTATTTGTAACCCTCTTAAGGAAAGCCACTCTTAATGTCCCTCTCGAGAGCCTCTTGTAAATCACTTCAAGTGTTTTAAACTGATTTTGTTCAAGTGACTCGCTGGCAGAAATTGTTGTTGCTGTTTGCATAAAGCACTTCATGGCAATGATTGCCTCCTAATAATCCACTCATCCCTTTAATGATCCGAGAGGTTTCTGTGGACACAGTTTGCTGTCTTATTATTATTATATGCCATTTTCTTGAATCCCATTTTTATATCCAAATATAAAGAAATGAGTTTGAGGCAAGCTTTTATGTGTATCCAACTTGTGGCAGACCGCTGCAATGCTCGGAAAAAAAGAAGTATCTTTATTATTTGTGGTGTAAATGGTCCAGAAATGAACTCTTTTCTAAGATGTTATCTGTACCACATGTGTTATGGGCGCACCGTACTACGGTAGGACATTGTGTGATTAAGTATGCATCACATTCAAGTCACGCTATCTAGTTCAGATTGGTCAGGACTGCCTCGAGGCTGAAAGTAGCATGTGAAGCAATGATGATGATATTGCACATTGTATGCAGCAGTTTGAGGCTTTGAGGAGCCAAGACAAAGTGGTATGTTTTCATTTTCTTAATTACACTTGAGTGACTTCAAGATTTTTAAAAGCAGTGTAGTCATTTCAACCCATTTTTTTCTCTCAGGCAATCATATAATAAATAATTTAACCACTTTTAAAGTATTACAATGTTTAACTAATATATTCTAAATATTATATTACAGACAATTCAGTTTTCTTTTTTGATTACAATTAATAACTTCGAAAGAATGTCCTGAAGCTGTGTTTAGCAAAGTAATAAATACTTTTACTTACCACTTTTTAAATATTAATATTATTATTATTATTATTATTGTAAGTATTACTTAATATTATTAATTATTATATTAAATATATAATATTATAAATATTACCATTATGTCATTATATATTAGATTGCAACCAAATTAAAGTGGTATATTTTTCAAATGTAATACATAAAACTTTAATATAATAGCTTGTTTTTGTTTTTATCATTAATAATAGCATTACTATTATTATAATATTATATTATGTTTTTACTATAAATATTTGAATATATATTTATTTATTTATTTATTTTATATACTTTTTTCTTTTATTTATTAATTTTTTTTCTTTTCTGTGTATATATGAATATTAATTTCCATTTTTTGGAAAACTTTTAAGAAATAACCATTCTCCTTGAAGAAATCATGGTCATCTTTTAAAGAAATGATTCAACCAGAAATGTAAATAATATCATCCTCACCCTCACAAACCCATATACAGTGACCACATCTTTTCAGGTCCAAAAATTACAAAAACATTTGAAAAAAGTTTTAAAATGACAAATAATAATTACATAATTGTAATTTTTTTGGATGACTTCTCCCTTTCAGTTCCATCATTTTCTGATCTGTAGATTCTCATGTTCTCCTGATAAGCTTATCATTTTGATCCTGGGTGTCTCCAGGTGGGGCTTCATGGTAGCCTGGAGGGTTTTGAAGGAAAAGGATCTGAAGCTCTTAAAGGCGTGTGGAAGAGGCTCAGGGAAATTACCGATTGTCCTAAACTTCCTCTGGCCTACTCTTTTAGGAGCATGACTTACCTGCTGTTCAACAAACAATAGGAGCGTTAGAAGCCCATTGTTTGGTATGAGATAAACATCAACCTGTAGAAAAAGGTCACCTGCATCAAGGCTGCAGTTGCAGGTATGTTCAGCTTGTGGCGACTGACTTGCCGTACAGAAGTATATTTAATCATACACTTGACTACTCTCGACACTGTGTGTGTGTGTGTGTGTACACCTTGCACTGAGCTCCCTCATTAGCCTCTTTAGCACAAGCTTTTGGCATAGCTCATTGCCTTGTTAGAGATTAGAGCCCATGTGGGGCCAAGTTACCGTAATAAAACGCTTGATTCTAATGACTCTCCTCGAAGCCGTAACTCTACACACAAACCTTTCGCCAAAAAGCTGGAGCCTCCCTCAAGGGTTTTTAGCAGCACACTAACAGTTACACTTCTCGGACCATTTAAGGTGCATGGCCAAGCGTCTAACGCGATTTGTGTTCACACACTCCGTTTCGTCTGTCTGCAAACACGGCTAGGATGTTTTCTCGCCTGTCTTACGTCTACAGGTCTTCAGTGAGGAGCAAAGAAGATGAAACGGGCGTTTGGGGCTAAAAGTGTTTGTGAGCACTTCTTCATGGAATCTGGTTGAAGTTTTGCAGATATTAACGGTTCAGTTTGTTGCATTCAGCAATGTACAAATGCCTATTTTGTACAAATGTTAAATAATGCAACAGTATTAAAAAAATGAATGATGCTAACAATTATAGTTCTGTTTCAAAATCCAAAAAAAAAGTGTTATTTTAGTATTATTTGCCATAATTCTTTGCTTTTGTCATTTTTTTTTCCCCATGTCTGTTTCATTTTTGTTGTTGTTGTTGTTGTTGTTTTAGTAGTTTTGTTACTTATAAGACAACATTTGTAATTTTCATTTATGTTTTTGTATTTTTATATATTTTTTTGTCTATAATTTAAGAGTTTATTAGCAAAAACAGAACTTTTTTGCTTTGAAAAATAAAAACAAAACTTTTTATTGTTAATTATTATTAATTAGCTCTATTGTTAATCAACACAATCCATTTGATTGAGATTTATTGCAATGTACAATGAAAAAGAAACATGAATATTGTTAAAAACTATTTTTAGCTTTTTATAATTAACAAGTCTAGTATAAATAAGCAGCATCAAGTGTATATAATGGAAGTCTGGAAATGTGTCTTCCAGAGAAGACAGTTGCAGGATTATTGTTTTATTATTTTATTCATTTTTTTGTCTGTGCTTTGTGTTTTTGTGTTTATTATAAAGTTAGTAACATGCTAACTGTTTTCTGTTTCCAGTAAATGCTCCTCTTTTGCATTTGAGTTCAGTTTCCTAAAAAAAATATTAATCAACTCAATTGTTTTTAACATTGATAATAAGAAATGTTTCTGGAATCAAGTGACACTGAAGACTTTTGCATCACAGAAATAAATTAAGTTTTAAAACATATTCAAATAGAAAATGTTTATTTTAAATTGTAAAACATATGTCACAAATTTCACAAAGAGTAAGCATATAAGAGACTCTTCTGAGCTGCTTAAATATAGTATTCCAGTATTATGATTTACACCAAAATACCATGATGTTACCGTCTACTATCCCAGTTTTGCATTTGTAGCTTTATCACATTATTCATTCTTCCTCTCTTTCAGAGACTGCATTTGCCTCCAGACCTGTCAGAGACGGTGAGTCGAGTGAGTAAAGCAGATCTGGCAGCAGGATGTGGCAGCACAGCCACGGGCAACAAGCACCTAGATTTCTAGCGTGTTCCCGTTCCTCCTGCACCGTCCACCCCCGTGACGTTCAAGGGCAGGAGAGCTGCTCTACGCCAGCACTAGGTTACAGTCACACCTGCACTGACACACTTACTCTCATGATTAGTGAATGAGATTAAGATGGAGCAACGTTTAGTAACTACACAACATGGAGAAGTGTACAAGAGCGTGATGTTCAGTGTCACAAACATCTGACAAGCACCTGTTGCTGTCTTTGGATAAAACCAGAACGTGACGCAAATAACGATGACATCGTTTGGCTAACCTTTCAATGCACTTCATGGCTTCCTGATATTTATTAGCTTGGTTAGCTAATAAATATTCGGTGTCAATAAAGTTTCAAACCAAAAATGTAAACAATGTCTTGTTTTCATTCATATTTAAAATAAGGTTTGTGGCAGAAAATATTTTGGCATTTTTATTTACTTTTTTGTAAGCTGTTTGATTATTTCTGCTTCATAATGTTGATCTGTTCAGGATGTAGTTAAAGCTGAAATATATATACTGTATATATAAATGGAAGATTTGAAATATAGTCTCTCTTTTGTGTATGTAGGCATACAGTTTTTTTGTTTGTTTTTTGTATAAAAACAATCCTTAAATTGTTTGCATCCAGCATAGTAAGATTTGCTGTACTGCATTTAATTTAATTTAATTTTTGCACTCTATTTTAGTTTTAAAAAATGTACAATTATGATTTACTGTAGTGAGTTTAGAAAAATAAAAATAAAATGAAATCACCATTGAGAATAAGGATAACTCTATGTACTTATTACTTACTTATTCATATATGAGTAGTAATTAATTAAGGTTTATAAGGAAAATGTGCATAAATTGTCACTTAATGTTTTTCTTAACACAAATGTTTTTCTCCCTTTTTGGGTGAAAAGTGACCTTATCATGTTTTTAATACTTTATATAATATAATATAAGTCTCCACCATAACATACTCCATTCGTTTACAATTTAATTATAATAAGATCCTTATGCATTTATAATATTCCAGCTTATATTTCAGCTGACATGACTCTACTTGAAAAATTGCTGAAGAAATGATTAATTTCTGCCTCCTGAATAAATCTGCTTGTGAAAGCATATATTTATGAAGCAGATTTGTTTTTGTACCCACGTTAATATTTTCCTCATCCGTAAACAGATGCAGCTGTATCAGTGTTTAGTTTATTGCTCTGATGGATTTATTTTTATATTTACCCTAATTTATTATGAGATTAAGATTATATTCACTGGTCACCTTTTTAATCATGTTGGTTAGCATGATTAATCTGCTTAAATACTCATGTGGTGTCACATGAATATATATATATATATATTAAGAACAAACATGCCTAAACTGCATGTATACTAAGACATGCAAATAAAATCCAACAGCTTTGTCCAAATATAACTTGGCTGTAGTTTTATATCCTTTTTACTTTCCATTGCTGTCTTTGTAGAGGTGTCCTGAAGTCCCATAAACCACTACCTGACCCATCAAACGTCAGGACCAACCTACCACCCCCAAAAACCTCTTTCCCTCGGTGTCCCTCCCCTCAGCCCTCCCGCTGAGACAGCAAGTGAAGCAAAATAACTCATTCTGCCACACAATCGCTTCATCTCTCCCTCCGCTCGTTCAGACCGCTTTTCTTTCCCCTCTCTGTCCTCCCCCCACGCTCACTCGCTTTTTTTCTTCCTTTTAGACCATCGTAACTCTACCAAAACAAGAGCTGGCAGTGCTGAATGGCATAGGCCTGTTCTATTGTGGTGTGTTTTTGTGATGTCTGAGTTGTGTGGAGTCGGCTGGTGCCTTTGTTCACCAGCTCTTTGGTGGTTATGAGGTATGTGGAGAGAAGAGAGGGGTTTTGACCTGCTGGTGTGTCTTGAAATGGTAACGTTTTATCGTGAAGAAAAATATAAACATTTTCAGTTCTAAATAATTTTCTAAAACATTATGCTCGTTTTCATTAAGCTTTAAATTAAAAGAAATAAAGAATTGTTTTATATTTGAATATTTTAAGTAACTAATATTTGAAATGATTTTTTTTGGTGCTTGTCTTTATTAGAAATCGTTTATATCAGCGTTTTTAGAAAATCTCAAGAAAAAAAGAAAAGTTTTCCATTCTAAATGACGTTCATACTTCAAAATGATGCTCGTTTTCATTAAGTGTCATCAAAAGTTCTACATTTTTAGAAATCATGAAGAAATTTTTATTGAAAATGATGCTCGTTTTCAATAAAAAAACGAGTCATATTAAAAGTTCTACATTTTTGGAAAACCATGAAGAAATAAAGAAAAGTTTTCAATTCTAAATTATTTTCAAAAAAAATTATACTCGTTTTCATAGGTGTCATATTTAGCAACTTTAGCATTTTTGGACAATTACAAAGAAATAAAGTTTTATATTTGAAGTTATTTTCTTGAACATTGTGCTTTTTTTTTCATTAGAAGCCGTATTAAAATTTCAGCATTTTTAGAAAATCATAAAGAAAAGTTTTCAATCCTCAATGATTTTGCTTGAAAATGATGCTTGTTTTTATTAAGGGTCATATTAAAAGTTCACAATTTTTTGAAATTCTCAAAGAAATAAAGAAATGTTTTATATTTGGAAGATTTTTTTGAAATGGTGCTTGTTTTTATTAGAAGAATTTCTGCCTTTTTAGAAAATCACAAAGAGATAAAGTTTTCAATTCTAAAAATTTTGCTCGTTTTCATTAAGCGTCATATTAAAAGTTATAAATTTTTTGAAAATCATGAAGAAATAATAAATGTTTTTTGAAAATTGTTTTTATTAAGAGTTTCTGCATTTTAGAAAATCATTAGGAAATAATGTAATGTTTTATTCTTAATGATTTTCTTGAAACTGATGCTCGTTTTCATTAGGAGTCGTATTAAAAGTCCTGCATTTTGCAAAATCACAGAGAAAGCGATGTATACTGTACAAAATGTTTTTAATAGTTTTCACAAAATACATTTAGAAAGCTTTTAAATAAAGTTAAATTGAAATATCTGCAAGACAAGGTAGACCTTTCGTTTTCCAAAGCATTGCTCTGACACAAAAACCGTTACAAGTGTTCGTGTTTCAGGTACACAACAAAAACGCAGAATTCAAGAGATGTCAACATGTTTTTAAAACCACAAATGGTTGTCGATCATGAATAAAGGACTGCGTGATTAAGCCGCAGCCATATATAGTCGAAGCCAGTGTACTAGAATGTAAAACAACCTCTTTTCCTTTACAAAATGTATAGCAACACAAGACTAACGATAAAAAAGAGAAGATTAAGATTGTTGTGTAATAGATGAAATACAAAGGCTTTGGTCTGTTTTTTTTTACAATCAACAATGGTTAAAGTCTGATATGTACTTGTAAACAACTGCCAAACACTTACGTAGTTTTTTTTTTTTTTTAACTCTGTCAAGCATTTTTAATCATAATTATCGGAATTAAATATTTCTAGTCTCACAAAATTATTGACCGTAGGACACTATAATACAACTATACCTAATAGACAACTTGTACCTGACCTAAAGAAATGTTTTTTTTCCTTTTTTAACGATGCATGAAAATCTGTATAAAACATTTATAGATTTTTCTCGGGGGGAGGGCAATAAAAGTGAGAATATATTTATGTTCCGCGATAATTCCTGGAGGAAGTTTCTAGGGAGAACAAATACTTACAATTGGACAGTTGCAAAATGGATGAATGTTATTTTGATGACAAAGTCTAACTTTCCCATTCCTTACAATTATAAATGACCAAGCACAAGTATTTCCAAACCCTCATACATGATTATAAAGTACTCACTAATTTACATAATGGCTGTTGTTCCTTTTGTAGATACGATAGTGTGATTAATTGAAGCCGTTGTGGGTTGATTTTTAGCCGGTAACTCTCCCAGAATGAACATTTCTACAAACAGGCATTTTCTTGTTGGTATGTTTCTGCTTCGCTGCTTTGATATGGGCCTGAAGTCTGATCCGTAATCCTGATATTAGTCACAATATATCGCGCTCCGCCATTTCAAACGGATGCGAGACCAACATATTCTTGGCTCTCTTTACTTTTAAATGCCAGTGTACAAATACGACAAAAAAAAAGGAGACCGTGGATGAAGCAGAGGTTTGTTGTTTTTGTTCCGTTAAGTCTCTCTAGCGTCCACTTTTCATCTTAAAGATAGTGCCGCAAAGTTTCCAGACCGTGACAAGAGTCCGCACGCTTCCTCGTTCCTGGTATTTGTTTGTGTGTGTCTGTGGAAATACTGCTGCAGAGGTCCAGGTTCTCTCTTAGTCTCTGTGTGGAAGTCAAAGGGCGAAGTAACTCTTTTCTTTACTGTAATCTTGACCAGTACTGAGACATGTCTGGCTCAGTTCCGGGAACTTGGACAGGGACAGACACTCCAGGGGAGATGAGTCCTATAAATAGAGATTGAATATAGGTCAGAAACATGTTCGTTTGGAAACGTTAAGCTTTGATGTTACGTATGAACCTCGATTGTGGTGTCGCTTTAACAAATAGGTTTGTGATGTGATGATTAAAGAAGTATCAAACTTAAAATGAAACATTGGAAGGGATGTCAAATGCAAAAGTAAATGTTTTTTCAACCCTATTATAAGATATAAGACATTGATGTTTCTACGTAAAACATACAAGATTTATGGAATTTTTCCATCGTAAAGAATGGAAATATTCTTGAAATGTTTTAAAATTATGTTTCACTGAACAACCCAGTCTCACAGCAGGTCGTGACAATATCACGAAATTAGCACGAATTCTACACGAATATTTCATTATTTTCGTAACTCCAGCATGAATGTAAAACTACGATTCCATTGGATGCATCCATTCGTGCTGGTTTCACAAAAGTCGAGTAAGAATCGTGTCCGTGCCACGAAAACAAAAAACGTGCGACTGGGCTGCGCTGAACGGGACTTTGGAAAATGCAATTTTCTTGCATTTATTTTTAAGAGCGAAAAGAACAAAAACATATATGTATGTGTGCATAAAATGGGTGAGAAACACAGTTTTAGAAACACAAAACCATGCATTTAAAGTTAAATAGATTTTTAGGGCAATGCATATAAAATTGGTAAAAGAGTATATGCATGTACGCTACCGTTCAAAAGTTTAAGAAGATTTTCCAAATGTTTTTAAAAGTTTCTTATGCTTACATTGCACGCTTTGTCCAAAATGTTTGTGTGTTGATAAATAAATAAATAATGTCAGTCACATGTCAGATTTTTTGTAGCATGCATTTTGATGATGCATATGGAAGCCCGTTTCTGCCACTGAATTAAAAATTAAAATAAGGTTATTGCGATCTCACAATTCAGATTTTTTTTATCTCAGAAATGTGTGATACAAACTCGCAATTCTGACTTATTTTTTCACAATTGGGAGATACAGTATAAAATTGCAATTTGCGAGTTATAAAATCAGAATTGTGATTTTATATCTCAGAATTATGACTTTATATCTCGCAATTGCAAGAAAATAAGTCCTAATTTTGAGTTTGTATCACACAATTCTGAGAAAAAAGTCAAAATTGTGAGATAAAAAGTCACAATAACCTTTTTTTTTTAAATTCAATGGTGGAAACAGGCTTCCGTAGATGCATGAGGATGACAAATACAAAAAAAAAAAAAAAGCACGATGTGCAAAATCCAGATTCAGTGTGCAAGAACTTTAAGGCTACATTCATTTGACAGTAAAAATAGTAATATTGCAAAACATTTATACAAATTTTGGGTTTTTTTTGTTATGTGTGATTTATTTGTGAGATGCAAAGCTGAATTTTTAGCATCATTACTCCAGTCCTCAGTCACATGATCCTTCAGAAACCATTCTAATATGATGATTTGCTGCTCAAGAAACATTTATTTTTATTATCAATGCTGCTTAATACTTTTGTGGAACCATTCTTTCCACAGTGTATCTTCTGCAACATTATAAATGTCTTTACTCTCACTTTTGGTCGATTTATTGCATCCTTGCTGTTCATTTCTTGCAACGTAAAAACCTTTCCAACCCCAAACTTCTGAACGGTAGTATAAATGTGCCAGCCGATCACGCACAATGAACATCTGCCTACCTGTTGAGGTGGTACCAGAAGTTGCCATTGTTTGGCTGTTCATGTGTGCCTGCATATGAGGGGGTGTGTATGTGTCGTAGCTTCGCCCATTCACGGACGGACTGGTGGGCAGCATGCAGGAATAGGAAGATGTCTGGCTTGGCTATAAAAAACAAGAATATATGTATATAAATATATAGTTTTTTTTAGTATCTATAATACAGAGGAGTTTGAGTTAAATGACAGAACGGGAGACACTTAAGGAAGCATCACGCACAGCACAATAATCGAGTTATCAAGGGTCGAGGAGGAAACAAGTGTTTGTGACGCTACTCACTTGCATAGGCAGGTTGTTAGCCATTGTGAAGCTGGGCATCGGAGGCAAACCCGTGTACGTGTTGGTCAGAGCCGTGTCTGGTCGGCCTAGCATTGACCCTGTTGTGAAGGACACTAAAGACACAAAAAATCACATGGTTTATACGTTTTCTCAAGTATAGTAAAATTCCATGCTTTAGTTATGGAAGATTTAGATTATAATAAATGCCAGTTGGAGTGAAATTAATCTACCAAAATGGAAAACAAATTTGACGCAGCTTAATAATTGTTCTCTATTAATAGTTAAGTGTTCATCCAACATATGTTGTATATAGTAAGTGTATATCCAAAGGATAAAGTTTTCTATATTCCAAAATGATTTCAAATATATGGAAAAGAGTTGATCATGCTTGAAGTGCTTTTAAAACTGTAGTATTTCTTTTTATTTTATTTCTTTATTTAGTTCAGTAAGATTTTGTTTTAGTTAACAATGTGAATAAGTGTCACAAAAGTATTCTGTTATTATTGTTATTATATTTTGTACACATATAAAACATTTAATATATGTAACAATAAATACAATTAATTCAATCAAAGTGGTATATTACATTATATTATATATGACTTATTTCAGAAGGAAATTAATGTATGTAAATGAAAGTAAAACCTCCAAGTTTGATGCAACTTAATGACTTTTTTGAGATTTAAAAAACAATTGTATCAAAGCTATTTTCATTTCCATAATAAAAATTGTAATACTCTGAATTTACTGTTCTGACATCTGTTATATAGAGAGCACTTATTCACTATTAACTATGACTTTTCCCTCAATAAATTCTTGATTTGCTGCTTATTAGTTTAAAACATTACGTTTAGGTATCGGATACGATTAGGGAAGTAGGCATTAATATTTAATTGCTACTAATAAATAGCTAATATTCTAGCAATATGCATCCTGATAACCAACTAGTTTAGAGAGCATGAACTCTTGTTATACATGTTTGCATCAGAAATGTGGACTTTGGTGTGAAGGCGTCTCATGTGTTTAGGTTGTGGCGTGTCATTTACCAGGAGTGGTGGGTTGTGGGATTGCCTGGTAGACGCTTGCGTTGAAACTGCTGCTGATGGGAATGTGACTGGAAGAGTTGCTGGCTTGTCGTCGCTGGTTCCTCAGCTTCTCTTCCCTCCTCCATTTCGCTCTTCTGTTGGAGAACCATACCTGCAGCACAGAGAAGATCAGCCGACGGAAACCATAGCAACAGAGAGCGAGCATTTTAAAGCGCCACTGATCTTCTCACCTGTATTCTAGCTTCCGGAAGGTCGATTTTTGCTGCAAGTCTTTCTCTTGCGAAGACATCTGGATAGTGGGTCCTTTCAAACTCTAAAAGACGATGTGAAAGCGCGTTACTCTGTGTAGCTCAGCTGGGTTTGGCAGATATTTGTCGTTGATGCTTACACTCGACGCTCACCTTTTTCCAGGGCTTCGATCTGCTCCTGCGTGAACGACGTTCTGTTTCTCTGCAGCTTTCTTTTCAGTTGCAGGCGCATTTGAGTCTCGTCTGAATCCTCACCGTTTGAGCTAATAGAGTTAGTGTTCTCACCACCGTTGTCCTGTTGCTGGCAACCATCTGCAAAGAAAAGATGAAAGAAATGTAGAATAGTAGATCACACAGACCGTATTTTCATAACCGTGAGTCAATTCGCACCATTTCGCACTATTTTTATAAAACGGGTAGTTCTGGTCCTTGATTCTGATTGGTTGAGCCACGTTTGAAGCTGTTGTTTACATTTGCGTGTTACTTGGCAACCACCGTGTTCCATCTACATTGTTTTCCGGAAGATTGAAGTTTTTATCAATAGCATTAAACTTCATTTGCTCTGTTTTTGTGTGTGAAATATTACATATAGAGAATAACCATTTTCTAAAAGCAATAAGCCCCAAGAAACTATGGTTTAGAGTGAATTTATAACATCTAAGTTTTGTTTTGTTTTTTAACGTATCTTAGCTGTTATGATAGGCTTACTGCTTTAATATTCTGTTATAGTATTTAGTAATATTTTCTTGTACTGTGTTCTTTTTTATTTTAGTTTTAGTACATTTTATTATGTGTTTTGGTAATACTTTACAGAAAGGTTTCGTTAGTTTTCACCAGTTAATGACCAACATTAATGAATTACATTATCCAATAATGTGCAATATATTATTATTATTATACAATTATTCATAGTTGTTAATGTTAGCTAATAAAAATAAAACTATTATTTGTTAGTTCATAATAGATCAAGGCCATTATATGAACAGATACAACGTTTGATAACTTTTAATATATTAGTAAAGGCTGAAATTGACATTATCTAAGAATAATGAATGTATTTTTCTTCATTAATTCATGTTAAATAAAATTCAATTCACTAATATTAACAAATACAACCTTATTGTGAAGTTGCCAGTCTTATTTTCATGATTATTATTAAGTAAAACTTTTTACACAGCTTTATTGATATAAAATATTTCTATTTTATTTCTATTTTACTTTTTTTTTTACCAAGAAATAAAAAATAAATTAAAAAGTAGTCTGTTTTAGTTGCATGAATGAATTGCATGAATTGTTTAAAAGTTTAAAAAGTTTAAAAGTAAATTTTATTTACTTTATTTTCTAATATATAAAATATTTTTTAAATGTATAGTATAATATATATATATATAATATACTGTATTTTAAAATATATAATATAACATATTTAATTATTTTACTTCCTAATATAATTTGTCTTTGTTGTGAATACGCCTCTAGATTCAGGGCAGGAAGTGTCAGCATCATCTGCATAGTTCCGTAACAAAGTGCCAAAAGAAACACATTGAATCATCCTCAAGCTCCCTTGGATGTTTTCATACGCAGCACATATAATGTATAGGCATTCTCAGTGCTATTCACCGTATGGGTGTCCAGGGACCTATTGAGGTGACCACCAACACTTGAATAGAGAGCTGCTTTTCTCTATGATACAATACCACCAGAAGAATGAGGGGAACCATTAAACTGTGCAGACAGAGATGGGCTGCCAGGCCTTTTTCGTCAGGCTCAAATTCTCCCGAGGGCACAATTGGAAAGGAACAACAAAAAGAGAGGCGTGCAGTGCTCAGCATTGTATAACACAAGGATCTAGTCAACAGAGCTTTCAGTTCAGTATGTTAACCTCTACACACCACTGTCATTAATCAAAGAACCCCAGGCCGGGCCTGTTAAACGCCAGTTAGGATTTATACCTTCAACAGGAGATGACCATTGAAAGACCTTTGCTAGCTTTAGCATGAGATAGAGAAGTCTGTCCAATCAGAACAAGTCCACTTCAAGCTCTTTCACCTGCAGTGACTAGCCGGCTAACATGGAAGCTTGTTTCCGCCACAGAATATAAACATTCATGCTAAACCAATCTATGATATATAAACTCACAATTGCAAGATATAAAGTCTGTTTGTGAGAAAAAATATCACAGTTCTGACTTTATCATTCAACCGTGAGTTTGTATCTCTGTCTGTCTGTATAACACACAACTGGAAGTAAATACCACACGTTTATATTT
>JAUCMS010000127.1:6765241-6789701 GCA_032357445.1 Enteromius radiatus | reverse complement strand
ATCATTCAACCGTGAGTTTGTATCTCTGTCTGTCTGTATAACACACAACTGGAAGTAAATACCACACGTTTATATTTCGCAAACCTGTCGTAATTGTGAGATATAAACTAAAAAATTAATAGTTTAACATACAATGAAAAAACTAACTGCTCATCCTCATCATTCCAAACCAGTGTTATTTTTATATCGTTGGCGTACTAATATTTTATTAGATTTTATTTTTAGCTTTTCAGTTTTCTTTTTTTAATTTTAAAGTGTTAGTAATTTTGTTGTTTTGTTTGCATGTGTGTACGCGTGCATAATATTTTGTTTTATTGTACACTGTAAAAAAAAAATCTGTAAAATTTACGGTAAAAAAACGGCAGCTGTGGTTGGCAGAATAAAACCGTGAAAAATACGGTATCAATATTTTTGTTTCACGGTTTTATGTTAAATTTACAGTTAAATACCGTAATTTCTAATAATGAAAATGTTTTGTTCATACAATATTACAAGTGCACTATATTCAAACCTGTATGATAGGTCTTTAAAGGTCTTATTTGTAATGATATAAGGGTGAGTAATTTAACTTTAGGGGCGAATTATTTGCACTTAGTAAATGATCATTTGCATTTTTCCTGTTAATGTCCTCCGATAGTGTTTGCAATGCTGTGAACATCCACACGCAGGACCTCTGATTCATCATCCTGATTAGAAACTACCTATTCATCAGCTAAACTTTCTGTCATTGTCTCCTCTAACCAAAAGCCTGTGCATGTTCTCTCTCTCCCTCAAAAAAAGCAACCTCTAATGAGCAATTACAGAGAGACAGAGCTGTGCCTGTCACAAATTCTTGCATGTGACAGAAACATCTTTTGTCCCGGTACGTGCAGTGCTTTTCTCTCACTCCCCATGGGGCGCAAATGATGTGGAGGGCAGGGGCATTGGGAGGGGGCAGGTGGAAGCGCATGGACACCTCTGCCGAAAACTCTGTTCCTAGTCACGCAGATCCAAGAGCCAGACAGAAGCCGTATTGAAATGAGCGATTAATTAGCACTAACTCCTCAATTAATGAGTGGCCTTTTCCCATCTAGGTTTAGCAGTGGCACACTATTCTACGTTCTGTATATCAATCTAATGTGTGTCCAGATGGATTGACATATACACCTATTGACTGCAAATGTGTCTTTTAATATTTGAAGCACTCTTTAGGTAGTAATAAATTAACACTATGAATGTATAATAAAATACAGTAACACTTTACAGTAAGGTACTATTTTTTTAAATAAGATTAATAATAATAAAGAGTAAAGTGTTACTATTATGTGTTACTATTATTATTATAATTATAAATTAATAATAGGTATAATAATATTCATTATATATATTTATATATATATATTCTATAATAATAGTTTAATATATATTACAATTTATTATATTGAATATTGCTATATAAATTCAGTATAAACATAGTAGAATATTGGATAGTAAAAAATAATGCAAATTATTTTTTGTATGATAATTACTGATGATGTTGATGTTGTTATAAAAATTATTTAGAATATTAAAATGTATATTAATAATAGTAAATGTATTATTTATAATCATTAAGTGTAGTTATTTATTCATAATTAAGTTTTGCAGTTTATTTATTATTCATTAATTATATTATTTATTTACAGCAGTTGTTTTGCTCTTCCTGCTTTTTGTTGTTTATATATAATTATTTTTATGGTTGTTATTATTATTATTATTATTATTACTAACAAATATATATATATATATATATATATATATATATATATATTTATTTTTTTATACATTTGCTTTGTTGTTGCTATTCCTTTTTTTAATTCATGTGTTATTGTTATTCAAATTTAGCTGCTGACAGTGATGCTCTTATTGCTTTCAGACCGTCTCACCTTGATTCGGTTGTCCTGGCACAGACGTACCAGGGTACCATCCCGGGCGTGTCCCCCACGTGCCGGTCTGCCCGTTGAGCATTCTCAGCTTGTCGTACATGCCATCTGCACCCATCTGTTGCTTTTCGCTAGCCAGGTTGCGTAGGACTCGATTTATCGACGACACCTGAAAGGTATAAAGCAGACCTTCACTCAAGTGCTGTGTGTTTCAGCTTTAAAATTGCATTTTATTTCACTTATAGGGCTCTCTGTGAATGCTATTTGTAATCCTGCATATTTCTGCAATATGGATAAATATAAGAGTGCATCTGTTTATTTAGTTTGCAAGCACAATGACGTTTGCACAATCAGATGATGCAAACGAGGCGTTATTTGCACTTACGCTCGGTATGTTATCGTTGGTGCACACCCCCTCAGACAGCAGCCTGTCCCGAATTTCCCAGGCAAAGATGGAGGGACACTCCCTCTTGTACTGCGCTATTTTGCCGACCACTTCAGGCGTTGCTACCCTCGGTTTGCTGCCTCCGATGGCTCGTGGTCGGATGGAGCCAGTCTCATAATATCTCCCCAAAATCTTGCTCACACACCCATTGGACACCTGAATGGACAGCAATATACACAATTCACATACATTATTTAAGACTAAATTGAAATAATGTAATGTACTTCAAACGGTTATACGCTTACGTTCTTATTGTCCAGTTGGACTTTTGCATCATCATGGGTCTATGAACACAGAAAATATGCCTTAAAATTGCTAGGATGATTTCAGTACGTTTCCCGTCACACTTTACATTAGCGTTTGTTTTTTTGTTTGCTGTGCATGCTTTGATTACATACTGTTTGTGTTGTTGTGATCCATTATATTTAACTGCACTACTTGATTGTACGTGACCGTGATTTCGACACGTAACTAAAGTGTTATTATTCCACTAGCACCTATTGAGTTTGCGGGTGTACAAATGGGCTTTTTGGTCACCTGCAAAATCCTGGAGATGTCGCAGGGTCGCGCTCCGCTGTGAGCGAGTTCGACGATCTTCTGTCTGGTGGAGTCCGGTAACGGTCTGCCGTTCACAAACACCCCGCCGAGCTGGTTGACGCCACTGTGACCTGTGGCACATGGAGACATAACAAATTGGCTCGTCTTCCCCCTTCGAAAACATGGCCTCAATAGAGGTGTCCCATTGTCTCCACTTCTTGGAGCTTTTCTTTGATCAGCGTTACTGACATACTGAGTCAGATTAGACTGAAAAAGTGGACTTTTAAATCACAGCTACACAAATAAGAGACGAAAAAGGCAACTTGCATTTTTCAAATAATAAAGAGCCTCTAATTCAAAGCCTCTAAATTAAAAATATCTTAAATATGCAATGGAAAAAGTAAAAGATATATCTGATCTGACCTTTAAAAACTCACTGGTGATTCAGTCATGTGATATATTTTGTGTGACCAACCAAGGAAAATGTATAATTTTTTAATTAGTAATCAACTTTATCTAACCGTCGTTAATAATCCGAGCCAAGTTTTGCATTTGTAAAAACCAACAGTTTTAAAAGCTGTTATGCAAGTCCTGTAAATCAACATTTGAATGTCATGCGCTATGCTGGAATCAATCGACGCACACAATCGACTGCTAAAGCGACCTGAGTCTGAACATCTCTACTCAAGTGCACTGAAATTTTCCTAATCAAATTGTCCTCAAGAGAACAGCTTTCCACAAGACCGTACACTAGTGTTTGGAAACTCCCAAACTAACAAACGCCTGGTAAATAAGCAGCCCATCGGCATTCAGCTACAACAGCCAGTCAGAAAGAGTCCAAGCATACAACGGTGAAGCTTTTCCGTCGTAACAGCAATGTGTAAAATAACTAGATAGCAAAGCAAAGCTCAGGAGAGAGAATATGAAAAGCGCATACCAGTTCGGTGTATTATGATGCGACGTGAAAGTCCAATGAAAAGTCAATTCAAAGTGAGCAAAAAAAAAAAAAAAACTGAGGCGAATCCCTATGAAAAGCCTCCCCGGAGTGTGTGTGTGCTCTAGCTCTCTGCTCCTCTCTCGTCTGACTGCAGGAGCCCGAGCTCCTAAGCAATAAATAAGCTCCAAATATAGAAGAAGAAGAGGGGGGAAAATATGATGAGACTCTCTGACATTTGTCTTTAGAATAAAGCTAGCTGCACGTCAAGTTTGAGCTTAATTTCTGGAAATAGGCGGAGGTCGCCTCGGATCATGCATGGAAGGCTCATTGAAAAGATCAGCTGAAGTACTTGTGGCAGGACTGTCACTTTATATGACACTGCTCTGCATTTGAAAAACGCATCGTCACGACAAATAGTAGCATGATAAAACGACCCTTTCTGTCTGCATTTGGATATCAAACAAAATTGGATTTGCCTTCAAGGGAGGCTTCGTTTTATTTCTAGCTATAGGGGCAATGCACGAGGACAGAGGCGTGCGTGTTTCTAAACATATTAAGACTGACAAAGCTTCTCTTTTTTCCCCAGTCAGTCGTACTGTTTGTAACAAACCCCACATCTGCTACGTTCCTGTTGTGCACCACACTATATATATCTTTAATTTACGGTGGAAGATGTGCACAGTTCTGAGCCTTTAAAATTCACTGCTGATTCAGTCGTGAATAATGCCACATCTAACTGAACTCATTTTAATGAACCTGATTTATTTAAGCACTGATACTGCACAACAAACGTGTGGTAATCTGTCCAAATCCAGGGGAATAATCCACTGTCATCCTCTCGCTCTTCAATAATTCCTGGATTAGTCGGATTTAATAGACTCTTGAACGTAAGAAGGCGTGCATGTTTATCAAATGAGTCCATTTGATTGATGTCTCCATCACAGAGAAACATGACCCGGCCTGTCATTTCACAGTTCAAAGGTTAAGTCTTAATAATCATATAATTCCCCAAGGTGTAGGACTGTAGGTCTGGCCTGGTGGCAGTCATAATGAGACTTGTATTTTATTGCTCCCCTACTAATAGGGAAACATATGTTGTGATTTTCAAACATCAATCCTAAAAATCCAGGCCAAATTGTACATTTAAAACAGCAACAAAAAAATGCTGGTGCGTGCATTTAAAGGTGATATGGACTTTTAATTCATAATAGGCTATATCCTGCCACATTCCTCACTTTATCTTCCTGTACATATACTTTATTATTTGAGTTCTGTTTTATACTTCCATATGGCTGACCAATGCATAATTGCATTACTTAATCACAAAGAAATAATTCCAGAAGCATTTATGATATGTCAGACCTCTGACCTTACCGCTAGAGACAAATGCATAAACTAAGTGATGCAGTTTACAGAATAACATAACTCTTCTTTCGACCCCCTTAAGCAAGCACACATCCTGGAATCATCAACCTATGTAATGTATCCCGTTTCGTGCATTAGCTGTTTCGGCACTGTCAAGTCCTCTGTGGAAGTTGGCAACTGTTTTCTGCATTAATTCAGTCAGAGCTGCATTTATTTGTTACCAACTCAAGCAGAAATAAACATCTCCTCCCCCATCAGCATTTCATTTATTTATGCTTGACATATATGTAAAATGCAGTTTGCGTCCGTACAGCTATTCTTTTAAATATTATCACGAATAAAATAAAAAGCGTTGGAATTTTCTTTAGGGAAAATCCTCTCAATTTTACCATAATTCAAACGTTTTGTCAAGTATTTAATTTCCCGTCAGAAGTGCAATGCAATTTGAGTTTAATTGTAAATGAAAATAAAGCAGTCAACCATTGAATAGAAAAGAACTGAAAAGAGTCATATCTTTAATAATAATAATAAAAAACATGACTTCATAAGAATTGCACTTACTGTTTTGCATCATGGACGCCACTCCTGATTCCCACGTGGGTTGGTTATGGTATTCTATTTATGACAAAGAAAATAAATAGGGTTAGTTGTGAAATACAGATTTTTTTTTTTTCATTGCAGTTTTGCAACAATTGCGGCTTTGCATATATACGGCCGATGCATCTCTACGCATAGAGGAGTCAAATGATATATTTGTAAATAATCCTTTCTAGGGGAATTTCAGCGTTAAAAACTTGCCTGGTAACAGAGTTGACTGTCCGATTAAAACAATTTAGCCCTTCATTTGCGGCTGACTATTTAGATCATTCCTAGGATAGAGCAAAAAAGTAATATTAGTGCGAATGACTTGTATTCAGTTCTATTTTAAATGCATACAAAGCCAATTTTATTTTTTTATTTATTTATGTTTAACATAAACTTTGTATGCACCTGTCATTTGTTTTTGTTTTTTTTTCACATAAAATATAAAATGCGCTATTAAATCTAAAAGTATAGAAAAGTTTTCGCGTCTCAATTTCTTGGTGGTCTGTAAAAAAAATATGTTCCTCTTTAGATCTTCCCGTCAAAAGTGTACAGTGACACACGCTGTCTACTTCGCATCAGTGCTCTGAAAAGTGAGAACTGGAGGGGGTGAGAGGATCCTAACAAAGCCTGCTGGAGCTCAACAATGCGCCTCTTTTACCTTCTATACCCAAACCCAGCCAGCGCAACTCGGCCTCTGCAACTAGCAACACAACCTCCCACCAAACGCACCAATACTTGCCCGAGTACAAAGAGCCGAGGGCACCCTGCCCCCCAGACGACCATCCACACAAACACACACACACACACAACATCCACTGTCACTTTCCTGACGGCCGTGACCCCGGTGCCCGGACCCCAATGCGTGTTTCTGTTTGTGGGGTTTGGGGAAATAGAAAAGTAATTTCGCGTTATAAATATCTGGAGGTGTTTGTGTAACGGGTGTGGGTTGTTAGGGGTTGTAAAAGGATGCAACAGCCCAGTAGGGTGCTCAATTGGAAAAAAACAATTGCAATAAAGGATCTATTCAGTGACATTGCTAAAAAGGGGCCCAGGGAAGGAAAGTCTTTCGTTTCATTTTCTCTCCCGACGCTGAAATAACAAAACCGTTTCCATTCGCAGAACTACTGCCTGATCAAATTTTTATTTTTACATGTAAAACTAAACTTTCTATAAACTTTAACTTATCGGTACATTTAAATAACTTTAATAAGAATTAATTTACACTTAAGTAGCCTACTCCAAATTTTATTTACATTAACTCTTACATTTTCCTAATTTACCACGAAATAAAAACATTTTACTATTTATATAGGCCTATGCCGTTTTATTAATAGCTACTTTTGCATAATTTTCTACTTTTAAATTCACTCAATTTTAAATGCATAATTTTTAAAATACAATTTAAATACATAATGTTGAGAGGTTGCCTGTTATTCATGAAACATGCCATTTGTACAAATGTGCCTTCATCAATTTTGATATTGTCGTATCGATTAAAAAAAAAAAGTTGTGTTAAATAGAAACAACCCGTAATTCAAAACACCTGTAAAACCTAATGTGCGGATTAAATCTCTTAATCGCTCTTAATCACAGTAAAATGTTAATTGTTTTGCGCTCTTTTAATACGCACTCGCTGTACGCGCATTCAGACTCTGCGTGTTCCCGTTAATGATTTATCTAACGTCTTATACAGGCTGTTGTTGTTGTTTATGAGGTTAACTAGGATCTCATCTGCATTTCTTTCGTTTGTGTAATCCTTAACTACAATTGCTTTTAATTAAACATGCTTATTCAGGAAACAGTGTTCTCCATAAACATCATTCACATGCAGACATGCATCTGGATGTGTACAAAAGCGCAGTGGGAAGTTTTGAAGGATCTGACATTAACATGCCCTAATCATCTTATACTGCCATCGATGGAGAGATCTTTTGTTATTTGGAGCTACATTTATTTAGTCAACGCTTATGAGGACTTGAGCGTCCTAATGCCATAGAAAAACTAAGTACGTTTGGTAGAAAAACAGGCCTGGTGAATATATGCTGGATGCTAAAATAAACGAGTCAGCTGCTGTGGTTAAGTAATTTTAAATATATATTTTTATATTTACTAAATAATGTTATTTAGTTAATTTTATTCGGGCAATAAATTGATGTTTTTGTTTGACTATACCTTAGAATTGAAAACTTTAGTCTTGACAGTGCATTTGTCCAATAACACTGAACCGGGCTCTATTATCTTGGACTTTTTTTTAAAAATCGTAAACTCCTATTTATTAATAGGCTATTCTTAAAATGCAAAGCATAATAAACAAGCAGGTCCTCGTGAGATTCAGGCAAATCTTTAAGAAGGCACTCGGCTGATGAATCAAACTGACACCTTTCCTCAACGGGTCATTGCATTCCCGTGCTCCGCAAAAAAAAAAAAAAAAAAACACAGTTCGGGCCTAATGTGACTTCTAACACTTTCCTCTCATAGACACACATTTATACTATCTACAAACAGCAGCGGTTTCGGTCTAAAAAAGCAGACAGAATAATAATAATGCATCAGAATCTAAGAGCGCAGCTTTTAGTTATTTAATTTTTGAGTTAGCATATAAACTATTAATAAGGCGAGCACGTTTTATTATATTACTCTAGCAAAAGCACTAATGCTAATCCTAATGTCAATAATAATAAAAAAAAATGTGGTGGATCACTTCAATAAAATTCTGGATCCCACATTAACAGCTAACTTTTAGTTTTAACACGCGCACTCACCTTTTTGAGGCATTCTGCTCCACCGCCTGAGCCCTTCCGAGCAAACTGGTGAAACTGGGAAATAAACAATTGGTCTCCAATAGTAATTTCTTCTCAGAATATATGTTTTTCCAGCGTTCCTCTATCTGGAAGGAAATTCCCTGCGAAGGAGACACAGATTGACAGTGAGCGGAGATGTCAGGACTGCTCAGGGACTGAGAGTGTGTGTGTGCTCGCATGTGAAGTGAGTGAGTGAGTGAGAGAGAGAGAGAGAGAGCGAGAAAGTGAAGGCACACGCGGCGTGAGAGAGAGAGCGCGCGCGCGAGAGAGAGAGGCAGAGTGGAACACACCTATGCTGATTGGTGATAGTACTGATGTATTTTGTCTGTCTGTTCCCGCTTGCAGCGCTTTACCGGCCCATTAGAGGAGCACTGACCCTCTGCCATCACAGAACAGAAAACAGGCCACTTTTGAACCAACTAATCAGTCCGCGCATGCAAATGCTGAGCGCCCCCTCTCAAACTCACTCAATATTGCTTTATGCAAGGCTGCTGGATTGCTTCAGTCTGTTTCTGTGAGATGCACTGCTTAAATCCCACCACTGGGCTTGAGCTCACTCAGCAAAAACAACTTTTAGTGTTTTATATTGTTTCTATTTTTTAGTTTTGTGGCTCTCATTATTAAAAATTCCCATCAAAATGTGAATAGCTCAGGTCACGTTTTGCATAAACAGCTATTGAATAATGATATTTGAATTATATATATGTATAATATAATATATCGTTTAATTCAATGTAGACTACTTGCCGTTAGTTTATAAAATGTTACAGTTGGCCTTATTAGTTTGTTAGCTCAACAATTACTAACTAAAACAAAGCTGCGCTCTCAGATTATGCTGTATTGGTTCTGTTTGGAGTTTCTGATCATATTTTTTATTAGCCTACTTTATATGGACAATGTTACAGCAGTTGTCCCACGAAAATCTGCGTTTTTCTGAATGTTCCTGAGTGATTGTTTGCTGCTTGAGGCTTTTAGGTCCTGAGAGATCTGGCCCTCCGTGACACTGATACAAGAAAGCAACCTGTTGACAGCTGTGAATTCAAAAGGAGAACCTGTTTGCTCTGTGCATTAAGTGCACTTGCAAATGGTCCCTGGTGCAACTGGCTCAAACAAACGCAAACACTCTCCACGTGCTTTTGTTGACACTCACGCGCTTTTGCACCTTATCTGCGCGTGGAGGTTAGCTCCGTGTCCACTTGGCCGGATTTGTATCCCCTAATTTCACCGTTCACTAATTTTATAGGACAGGCAAACAGTGAAGACCTCTGTCTAGCAGTACTTTCTATTTTGTGTGATTTTTAAAGCTCAAATAAAATAAATTGGCTCAAACAGGATGCATATTACGTTTTGGATTTTGCTAATATAGCCACCACGATAAAGTCTTATCTACAAAAAAAAATAACTCGGTGTTTTCTAAACTGTGCAAACTGATGTCAAGCAGGTGCATTCATTTATTGTCTATCTATCTATTTGAGCACCAAGAGGCCTGCCTCGCACTAATTCGGTTGTAGCTCGAGTCGCGGGTATAGAGTCGGTTTGTCCAAGAGTGAATAAAGAGGGGATAAAAAAGACACTGTAATCATTGCATTCACTTCCCCCCGTATGCAAAGTTAAGAAAAAGTCGAGGCTCATCAATAAACTATCTAGGCGGTGAATGAGAGTCCCTGAGAACCCTCGCGTCCCTGACTGTGTCACAAAAAAGAGACAAACGACACTGCCGAGAAGTAAAAAGAAGCCTAATAAACAGCTCTGTCCCTGTTCTGTCCCTGCAGAGCTTCTGTTTTACTTCACAATTAGCTATTTTAAACTGTGTTTTGGTCTTTGCCTCTGATTGCTCAATAATCCGCTTTAAAATATTCATTTTTGAACGTACTCGTTTTTTAGTATTATTCTAAAGTTGAGACTGCATTGCATCCTAACCCAGGTTTATTGTTCCAAATGGTCGACAAAAAAAAGAATGCCCTGAGTTTTGTAATTGTGCTTTGGCTGTTGATTTCTCCTTTAGATAACTTGTAAATCCTCTCCGTGTTAATGAGGTGTATTTAGGATGTGGTCTAATTCAGGGGGCATCACCCTCCAGGCCATACAACCCCAGCACATCACACGGACCCTGCAGATAGCAATTTTACACGCAAAGCAATTAGCCTAATTGGGATTAGTAGCTGCTAATCAGAAATCGCGAAAAGTAATCCCTAATCTCGTAGCTGTTTCGCTCTTGGGCAAAGTGGTCACTGTTGTGTCTTCTGGAAACTTTTTAGAAAAGGAGAACGAGGGGAGGGGACGGACCTGACGTCATTCTTCAGGAGAACATGAACAATAGACTGAATCAGTAAAAAGAGAAATATATAAATCAATAAAGTTCTGCAGCCAAAGAAGTTTACTTAACAGCAATTTCCTTTTTTTTACTTCATATTGTTCATGTAGTATTTAAATTATTTTATTATTTACTTACTTTTCTAATTTGTTTAACATTAAAATAGCTACTTGTTTACAATTATAATTCAATTATAATAGAAAATCACCCAACATAACATTATACTTTTAATTATTTTTAAGCTATTATTATGAATGTTTAGACAAATTGAAAGCGGATAACATTTTTACAATTCTTCTTTCACTTATTTAATCACATTAATTTCCGTTTCAATGAAAGCAAAAGTCAAAGTAAAAAATTTTCTTTAGAGCGGAATATATTTTTAATCTAACACAAATATATTTAAAAAATAAAATACATTTTGAGGTGGTGTGATTTGTGTACTGTAGTTGTCTCTACCTGCAATAATAAATTGACGTCGCATAATTCATTAAATTTAATGAGAAAATTATCTCACTAAAATAACCTTTACAAATGCAGATTTCTGTCTTAAATTTGACAGAAAGGTAATTAATTAAATATCTTATGGACAAATTACCACATCTTACCACATCAACTTCATCGAGCCAATCTAAATATTTTGTGAACACATGAATGTATATTATTTGTATATTTTGTCGGTCTGTGATATATATATTATCCACCTGGTTTAAAACAGCTTTTTTAAAATAAGACATTCGTAGTAAAATCGCAATCAGTTTAAAATTCTAGACGCAAACAAACGTATTTTCCAAATAAAGACAGCGCGTGCATTTCCCCTTTTGAGGACGCAAGGGGGAAACATGCAATATTTGATTTTAACTTACCGGGATATTTCTGATTTTCTGATCAATATCCTGCTGTTTCAAGCCCTTGCGATTGAATAAATTAAAATGTTCTCATGAGTCCAGATTGTGTGTCACGTTTGAATCCCGTTCAGAGTGGAAATGTCAGTGAGAATGAAAAAAAAAACGGTGTAACCCTCACTGACTGTAAACTTTCTCTTAATATCAGCCTCAGCTCGCCACCGATTGGCCAGATGATGTGCAACGTCACGCTGGAAAATAGTTCTCATACAGCCATGCATGCGACACATCATGGGGAACTCCATGCGCTCACATTAGCCTCGTTTTTCAAGACCTGGCATGATTATTGCCCTACATTTCCAGTGAAGAATTAGGAGTGTTATGCTTCTGTTAACTGACGTGTTTCCTGGAGAAGACATACTTCTGGGATTTTCTTTGATTGAAGCGATTGTAATTTTTAATATAGCCTATATACAATGTATAATAATTAGTCATTATATAATAATGTAATGATAATGAAGTATAAGAATAAAATATATATTTAAATGCACTAGCCAATATAGAGTTTTTGAAAAATAATTTCAAAGAATTTATAATAATGTATTTTGTTTTGCTGATTGAGATTACATATTTTTTGCATATGCATATGCAAATAATTAGCATTAATATGCGAAAATAATTTCAGAAATACGTGTTTTGACTTTAGGCCTATCAATATTTGAGGCTGTAAAAAAAGTCCAGCCTGTTTTGATAAAACCTTTGGATTGTTAAACGTTATTTTTCCAGTGTCTCTTTTTGATCCCAGGTTGCTATCCGTCTGTTAAGCAAATATTGGCCAAGGCGTCACGGAGATCTTATTTACCCTACTCATTCAGGTGGAAAATCAAATGGTTAACCGGTACAACAGCACGTTTAGTGAAAGTGTTTGTTTCCACATAGCTGGTTGTGTGAGGTTTTCTTTTAGTGTCCATCACTCCTGCTCTTTACGACCGTTTCTGGACTAGCCTATTTTGTCCTGAACGGAGAGCTGTTGCGCATTTAACTATATGTATGCAGTTAAAAGACAGAAGCTAAAAGCCCGTTAAAATATGGAACAAATGTGATGGAACATAGTATTTACTTCATATGACGTGTCTACGGATGTCATTGCCCGTATAGTGCGTAAATGCGCAACAGTTCGGCGGTGCGTCTCTCAGGAAATGAATGGGTTGTGTTGGTTCTTTAGGACGTATGGAGCAGGTATGGGGCGCACGAGCATCATTCAGACCTTTGTTTGACGTAACCACAATTAAGGAGCGCAGAAACCGTGCAACGCTGCAGGGTTCTCCAGGTGATCGCTGGAAACCGCACGGCTTATCATGCGGTCAATAAAAGAAGACGCTGCGCAACGGCCGGACCAGGTGCCTCCGTTCCCTGCTCCACGACGCCCCGCTCTCAAGAACCCGACCAGGCGTGAAGAAAAATCTGTTCAGCCGGCCTCGCAGCATCCTCTCTCTCTCTCTCTCTCTCTCTCTCTCTACACACACACACACACACACACACACATTAAGTTTTTATGTAAGGTACTGGATATTGTTATAATTTGAATAATCAGACAAGATTAAATTACTTACACATTTAATATTTTTGTTTACGTTATTTTAATTCGATTTTTTTCCCCTTGAACAACCTTTATTTTTCTTCAAAATGTTACATAGGCCTATGCATATATATATTTGAAGAAAAATAAAGGAATCTAGACCATCTTTAAATTAACTTGGTTTAATGCGTTCTTAACGTTTTCTAAAGAACAATTAAATAAAATAACGAAGCTGAAAATTGCTAATCACGTATAAAGTAGCATAGTAACTTCCGTTGTAGTGCAAATTTAGTGCAAACTTCAATTTCAATAAAGGTTTTAAGCATATTTTAATGTGAATTTCTGAATAGTTTTTTTTAGATTCAAGTATAACCTCAAAATTTTATAGACTATATTAAAATATGAGTAAAATGGATCTGTTTTTGATTGATTAGCCTTTAAAGAACACCTTACTTTTTCAGATCTCATCTAAAACAGACAGAAGTGATGTGCACTTTTCTTGCTTTTCAGGCAATGTCTTTTGGTCTACTTTTGGAATAACTTCTCTAATGACCGGCCTTTAACTCGCAACTATCCACGCAGAAGAAGCACGTGAGCATGTCATAGATCTTCTGTTTACTCCTGGAGAAAGTAAAACAGGTTCAGGACTGACCAGGGTTAGACATCAGACTGTTTTGGGTTATGGATTGTCGTCGTGTCAAAACGTGCAAAGCTTAGTTTTGTTTTGTTGTTCTCTTGGGTCTTCTTAAAAACAAAAGCGCGTGAACCATTCCCCAAAAGCACTCTTACTATGTCTCACTTTTCTGCACCCATAATGAGATTTTAAGAGATTGTATTTAATTGCTATATGAGTACATAGGGGGTCTCTTCAAATCTCTACCTTCAGGTCGTTGTCGTCCCAGTTTTCTCTAGGATGCTGATGGCTTTGTGATGTGTATTTCGGTTTTTCAGCAATATGTGTGAATCTCTCCCCCTCTTTAATTTAAGCAGTCCACCCCGCGGCCCCGGACAGAGACATTAGCAGAATTCCCTCAGGCTGATCGCAATCAATTTGTCCGGCGCAGACAGCAAAGCACTGGATGTTAGAAACTCACTTTACCTCAATGTGACAAGCCTGAGTATACGACCCACAATCTGGAAGCACAGCCAGAGTAGAGATTTAGCGGCAAGCCCAAAGCTCCTATAACGATCACCTATATGGAAACTCTAATGATAAACATGCAATAGTTATTTTTAATTGACAGATTTATTGTATAATTGTATTGGGTGCGTTTACAAATCTATAAATTTAATTATTTGGAAATTAATTGACGACTGAAATATTATCACATTTTTTAAGGTTCCAAGATGGTTCATATATTGGATGAAGCCAAATATTCCAAATAGGCTATAATAATTTTCTCTCAAATAAATACAGATCTTAAAATGTAGCTACAGAAAACGTTATGTCTTATAGGATAGACAAGTTAAGACGACGTCATCCATTCTTTGAACTTAAACGCCATTTGATGGAATACATTTGTTTATTTGTTTCAAAGCGCGCGCAGAATTGACCCCTGAAATTCTATGGACTGTAGACGCAGGATGAAATGATTGACACCTGCCAGCGACACTGCGCCAGTGATTGATCGTGATGCGCGGTGCTGGCAGCAATAACACGGTAAATGGAGAGGGGAGACTCAGTGTCCGTTGCAAACCGTGAGCCGACAGGGCGAAATGGGAGCTAACGAGGCTGTCAGATGCTCTGACAGCACAAATAAAAGCTCGTCACTCCCCACGATTTAATAACGTTTAGTGGGAACGTATTGCTCAGTTCAAAATATACACAGAATTAATTATGAGGGGTCAGTTTCTGCGTTAAGGCCTGAGGTAAAAAAATAAAAACCCAGGAAATTATCTATCTATCTATCGCTATATAAGAGCTATAACTAGGCCTGGTCCAGGTGACTTCCCTCTCTGCATCTTGTTTTAGTAATAGGAAACTTGGTTGCTGTGACAATGAGCTGGTCAAAGTCATTCATAAATTAGGCCTACATCTATTTTTACCCCCAGCTCACATTTAGAGCTGATATGGCTTTTACGCTGAGTGGTGCTTAACAAATGATGTTACCATGCCAGATTAGAGTTAAACAAAAGAACTCTTAACTGTGCAGTGTTGACCTAAGGGATAGATGGAAATATGTATGTGGCTAATCAAGTGTTGAACAAGAACAAAACAAGGCATGTTTGTTATATGAGGGGAAATGTGGATAAGGCTTCAAAATAGCCCCAGAAATGTACAGATGTTAAAGAAGAGAGAGAGATTGAATTGTTAAAAATTTGCTTCAAAAATTATAGCATTATTTTAGTGTGAAAATCACTGTACTTTTGGGGGTCAAAAGTAATAGAATTTGAATAGAAAGTTGAATAGAAAACCAGGTATAGGCTAAATGTGGGGGAAACCCCTCTGGGGATCACTTTCAATAATAAAAGGGATTCATTAAGATATTAAAGCGACTGTATGTAGGCTAGCACTGTGTATTTGTGCGACTTTAGTGCTCCTTACAGTTAGCCTCAGTAAAATTTACTGTCGTAAATATACCACTGTCGTAATTACAGTGGATCGCTACGTGGCGCATTGCTGCCGTAAAGCAATCGTCCCTTTTCGCGGAATTTCGTACCCTCTCACGAACAGTTAAAAAAAACAGATATTTAGCGGGAGTGTTGAAAAGCATATATTTGCGATATTAAAGTCAACGTACTAACAGATTTTGACACTTTTAAATTAATTAAGAAAAACGTGTATACAGTTGCTTTAGATGATTAATATTCCTCTCCTAAATTACAAAGAGCTGTATGTATCTCATAAATAGCTTTATTGTAAAACAATATCAACAAGTCTTTGATAAGTTCCCCTTGAAATAGTTACCTAAACGTGTACGTATTTGTTTGTTTACTGTTGCGTTCATATATTTTAGCACACATATCACTCCCAGCTGTGTTTATGTTTTTGGCCTAGTGTTCTGTAGTCTTACGTGACACAAAACTGAGACGTAAATGGCGAAGGCGAGCTGTAGAGTGATTCACAAGGGACTCTCAATAATAAACTATTAATGAAATGTAGCAGAGTAAAGGCCTCACAAGAGCATGCACATTTATAACATGCCACGTGACCAAACAGGGTCATTAAGGCCCACAACACAGCGTACTCTCGCTTGGGGCAAAAGCATGGGAAGAGCTAAGGAGCACCTAGCGTGAGGAACTCAACGCAAATCCAAGTGATAGGTTTAAATGGATCCTGTGTTGCTCACCCTTTCTGTGTTCGACAACTCACACTAAATCAGGCAATAACAACAGCAAACCATCTGGAAAATAGACTCGGGAGAAGCACCACTCATCCCATCTTACATCTGCCTGACGCATTCTATCATGCGGTGTGTATTTTTAAGATAATCAAACTGATTGCTGGGTGCGAATTCTATCCCTGAATAGGCCTATGAGTGATGCAAAGAGGGAAAAATAGGCCTCTTTTGCCTTTGTGTTTCTCATTTTAATGGGAATGCGAAGCATCAATGAATCATGATGCAGAATATGTAAATGCTTTTCTACTTAAATATGATGTGGTGGTGGTGTTTTGGCCTCAATTTGCAGACCGGGGAAGATTCAGACCTGTCATGTCTTTTCGGGAAACTGTCTCATTCCGAGAATCTCACCTCATTTCATTTCATATATAAATTCAGAACAGCAAATCAGCATATGAAAATGGTTTCTGAAGGATCATGTGATAAAAATTCAGCTTTGTATCCACACAATATATAAAAAATCAGTTCATTTCAATTATAAGAATATATCATATGACTTTTTTTTAGTTTTTGATCAAATAAATGTAGCCTCTGTAAGCAGAAAAGTTCTTATTTCAACATTAAAAAAAAAAAATAATTACTGACTCCAAACTTTTAAATGGTCATATGGCATTCGTTTTGATACACTTTGTTTTTAAGACAATAATTTTCCCACTCACATGTATTTAATGCATGTCCACAAACCTGATCAACCCAATCTCTATCCAGTCCTTACATTGAAACTAACTAGGACAACAGTGCAATGCAGGCAATGAAGTCCTTCTTGACCTGTCATTGTACCATCTGGTCTTTGCATGAATCACTGTTGTAATTAAAGGCCGCAGAGCATAAAGGCCAATAATGGAGAATTACACTCCCTCATCCCCAAGCAGATGCACCGGGTTCTGTCCGCAGATAGGGAGGCTTAGGGGGCATAACTAAAGTTTGTAGTGGGTTAATCCCCCAGTCTTGAGAACCTGAGCACATTTGCCGTATCCAGTTGGAGGCAGGGGTGTACGGTGTCTGTCATGACTGCCCTAATAGTTCTCTGACATCTATTGATTCAGGGACAGCTGTAAGGCTCCATCGCAGAAGCCAGCGGCAGTCACAATACATTAGCTTGATGGCATAACTCAGCCTCCACAGGTCCGTATACTGACCCAAATAAAGGTACTTGTGCTTCTTAATGTCTTAACTAAACAGAAAGGTGAAATGTCAAGTGCGCTTTTTGATTCTGTAGGCTTCTACAGTCCTATGACTATTTCTCTTAAATCTGTATAGTTTTTAAGTAGTGAAAATATAAACAAAGCTGCCACCATAACTCCTTATAAAACACAAGCAGGTGTGCAAGAATAAATGAAAGCAAATAATCCAACAAAAATAGATGAATCCCACACACTGCTGCAGAATGTTGACAGAAAGTCAAAGCAGCCAATGAGAACAACTTTACAATTATTCATAGCAATGATATAGCAAGGCTCCAGGTATGGTCTATTATTTTTATTTTTAAGGTATGGTCTGTTATTTTTATTGGAAGTATATGCATATTTTTCTTGGTATATCATTGGCTTTTATTGATTGTAATAATGTTCTCATTGGCAGTTGTGGATACATATATTTTTTTAAAGTTTTTAATTAGTCTAAAGTCAGTTGACATAAATGTTCCAATGCACAAAAATGATAACATCAAGTATCTCTGTCAAAAGAATCTCCTCCACAATTCATCTGCAGTTATTTGAATGTTCGATTATTTAAATTTTACTCCTCAGGCATGGATTCCGCCTTTTTTCCCAGACATAACATTATTCACAACCTTATGTTTCTGGTTTATCTGTGTTTTTAAATATAACAGATATAATGTAAAAGATAGAGCTACACAACAGGCAGCAAGCAAGAGTGAAAGGCTAACAGAGAGTTAACAGCAATATAGAGTTAATAGGTCCAATGGCAATTCTCTTGTTGGATTTGTTGGATGATTAATCTCTCAGGACTCTTAGGGTGACTAAAGCACAATGTGGGTGTAAAGTTACCCTTAAGCAGTGAGCTGACAGTGACTTTTTTCAGTTTAGTGAGGCTTCATTAAGCTGCATCTGAAGAGGATTTCATTTTCTGTTTTCATTTTATTTTTCCTTATATATTGCATTGTGAAAGAGGGTATCCTTACAGATTTATATTATATCTAAAATGAAACTTTCAGATGGCATGCAATTCAAATCTCAGATCGTTATGATTGAAATAAATAAATAAATAAGACAGCATTTTAAGTGCAGTACACATACACAACTCTCATAAAACATGCAAACAATGCCTGAAGGTATTTTGGGTTTTGTGCAGTGAAGTGAGGAATCGGAGCTCTTTAGTGTTGTTGGTGCGCCCTCTGGTGGTGTCTGGATCAAGTCATGTTGTATTTTGTGTATCAGCTGATTTTAGGTAAATAAACAGCAGAAGTAGTTATGAAGTATTTTATGGACAGCTGATAAAAAGGACTGAAAAACAGCATGTCTAGAAATTGTAATTGTATGTTATTTTTTACATATCGTGAAACAAAATTGCCTAATATTAAAATATATAATATATAATCTCCATGCTGTTTCTATAACGACAGCGTGGAGTGTGTCCATTATAGCTGCTAGCTTTCTAAATAATGTACAAGCATGTTAGTGTTTTTTATTTTTGACATGCCTGCTCATCATGTAGAAACAACTTCTGCATGCACTGGGCCGGGTCAAAGGTCACTAAGCTAATACAGACTGTGTAGTATCTGTTTATGACAGATATGTGCATTGTGGTTCAGGAAATACAGTATACACTTGCGACCAAGTATTGAAGCGATATAAAGATTTGGGGACTGAGGAAGAAACATTTTTCACTCAGAAATTGCTAGTAAATCACAACTAATTGCTAAAAAACAGAAAGTATCATTTAAATGCAGCAGTAGTCATTGTTTTTATTCACAGCTTCAAAAACGTCTTTTTTACATTGTATACAGACAGACAGACAGATAGTGACTGATCAAACATAGACGATTAAAGAAGAGGATGGGTTGATTTCCAGTAGCAGAAGGAAATGTCAGCACCACTGGAGAGCTTTATCTTCATTTTCTCCTCCAGTGAGCGCATTACCAAATGCTCATGCAGTTATGTCGCGGACGTGAGTGTATCGTACACGTTACGGTTACTATAACTGAGCTGGAGTTGGTGCTGATTCTTTATTTCTCTAAACCCATCATACTCCTTTTTGTAGTTTTTCTTGTCATGCACTATTAAAGTGTGATTGATTAATTGGTTGATTGATGTAATTGTTTCATTATCTTTGAACTTTACCTTTTGCTGACTTCATAAATGATCTCTGAAACTAAATATATTACTGAAAAGTTGTTTTAGTTGATAGTAGCCACAGCAGTTGACAAATACTTCTCAATGATATCCAGGATATATGTGGCATGTTTACATCCTGCTGAAAGGTTGGAGAAACTGACATTCACGCTGCAGTCACTTACTTTAAGTGCCTATCTAAAGTGAAAATTATTGTGGACGATTTAACAAGCGATTAATGTCTCTTAGTCTGGCCTTAACGCCACTATAGAATAGAAAGTCAAGTCAAGAGTGATGCTTCATCTTTCTCTTCATGCATCTTTTTTTTTCAAATATGCATTAACAACGTAATTTTACTTTCTGAAGAAATGCCCTTCAAACTACTTTTTTTAAAACTTTAGTTTAAAAGTTTGAAAAGCAGATACTTTTATACACTGATCTATTAAATTAACCAGTAAAGACATGTTTTTTTCGATCACTTTGGCTTTAATGATTTCCAGTCAATATCAGATCTCTGAAAAACTTGAATTGCTTATTGATTTAAGCGAACAGCACATATTTTACTGACAGTAATTAGGTTTTAAAGGACGCATTAAAGGTTTGGTCAAGACTGTATGTCATGTTTCATAAAACATTTGTAAGCTGCACTTATGCTTTAATGTTACGGCCGTTTGAAAAAATAACCAAAGTGATTAGGGAAAAACTGTGAAGTGTAAACAATAAAAATGTACACATTTTTCCAACTGTGCTAATTATATAATAAAATACTTCAGAGTCATGAAAGCAGCACGTTAGAATGACTCCTTAAGGATTGTGTACTGTAAGGTTGTATGATTGTCTGCTGAAAATGGGATTATAGCTAGTATTTAACCCTTAACCTCTAAAACCCCTAATAGATTAATACTGTAGGTCCTGCACTACATACAGCGGAAGCCTGTAAAACACCTAGCTAGACATTTAATGTAATTTTACACTGTTAATTGTACCATTAACAAATCTAATTAATTTACAGTCAAAATTCCCAGAATTCCCTGCATGACACGCTTAAATAATCATGTTTTTATATATATATATTTATTATATTTTACCTATAGTTTTTGTTAGCAGTATGTTACATCTTGTGTTGTTTAATGAACGTTTATTGCATTATTTAAGTGTTGTGTGTTATCATGATGGTGTTCTGTGTGTGCTTGAATGACTGTGTACCTTCTATATATTAGTACTTCTGCTTGTGGCGAAGTTATTATGAGCTTTGATTCTTCATGTGGCTTTGTCTTTTACCACCTGCATTATGGTGATTGTCAGAATGTTAAAGGTACAAATCAGATTTAAATAGCAGTGTGCATGGCTGAATATACTGGTTTACATTCTTTTTTCTTTACTTTTTACAAAATTATTCTGTGTAAAAAATGTTTTATTACAGTGCATGCTGACATAAGTCAATACTCATGTTGAATAAATCTAAATGTGCTTTTCCGTCACTTGTTCTGACCTGCAAATGACTCCATGTGTCCATTGCCTTTTATACCTTTATAAGTGTATGACTGCTGTGGAGGAGGTTGAACAGCCTTTTCCAATATGCAACCACAGCTGTACCTGTTCTCACAGTTATGCCAGGCTCTGCCAGCCCCGTCTGTTCTGTGCCCACACTGAAGCCTCCTCCATCTGTTTCTCAGCCTGTCTCTATGTCTCTTTCATTCTCTGTCCCCTGCTAGGGTCTTTTTTTCTCCCTGCGGACCTGCATGGCCATAAACACCAAGTTGATTCTCTATTAGCATTCACATACATAGCGGGAGTCAATAATGAGCTGTATCCGAGCCAGAATGTTTTGCATCCATGTATCCGGACACATATTTGACTAAAACAGTTCGACAACCTCTTCTGCGTTGAGTTGGAACGGTGAGCGTCTTGGCTGTGTGCGTTTGGAGCCGTCAGGTGCATGAGCCAGTTGAGTTTGTCATTCCTTTCTCTTGATGAGAGCAGGAAAAGAGCTGGCCAGTGGAAGCATCTGTCCGTGTTCGTCTACAGCTGCAGGCACCAGAAGAGCAGCCCCACCGGAGGAGCTTCATTCGGGGGTTGATCCAGACCAGCAGCTTCCTCTTGGAACCACGACAGAAGAGGAAGTGAGTGCAGAGGTGCTCACAATTCAGAATGGAAGAATAGACTCCATTTCAGTTCATGAGTGTGAATTTGAACTGAATTGGTCACACTTTTTTTTTTTTCAGTAGCGGAAATGGACATTTTCAAAAAAGTAACATTCTCAAACATGTGCACAACCCTGCTGCTTACACATCTTTCAAATCTGATTGGTTTCAGTCGTTTTTTGTATTCATTATGCACAGACTTTGGCCAAATTGAGACTACAATGATGATTGTAGTGTCTGTAACACTACAACACCCACTTTCTTTTGACTAATCATAATATGTTAACGCATATACAATACTGCACCAGCCAGCTTATTGAGGTCAGAAATCATTTAATAATTGTGTGACACTCTATTCGCCTCTAGGCCTGGCTGAAGCATTGGATAACTGGCCAAAGAATTGCAGTAGCTAAAAGAAAGATTACCCATCTGCCCCCTTTACTGACTGTGACCTTTGCAGTGGCAGAACTACAGGCTCTGCGGACCCTTATTAATGAGCACTAATCAGCTATTAATCATCTGACATTCCTGGCACATTCCGGGGGGCCGTGGGGGTGTGTTGAGGGAGGCCTGGAAAGAGAGACAAGACGAGGATGAAAAAGGGGCTCAAATGTTTTACGTGAATTTCGAACTGTAATTATGTCCGTTTGAACAAGTCCCCAACATCAAACGCTTAACTGTTTGTGCTAGACGTTAATTGTTTTAATTGGGTTTCCCCACCTTTTTAAAACTCCTTATAGTCATGTGGCAGTAACTTTAAAAATCTAGATATATGCAAAAGAAAGCACAATGTGTAATTAATTTGTGCTTTTACACTGTGAAAATTATATGATCAAAAAGTTATGTTTTTTCCGTTAACTATATTGCTATATGAGGGTCAACAAAACTTAAAGATGAGCTGACTTGTACGGCTAATTTTATTTTAATTGAATTGCCCTCTGGTAACTGGATGCATTATAGGTCATAAACCCACTAGATGTTAATTAATACTGGAGCCGTGTGGATCATTGTGATGTTTTTATTATTTCCAAATTTGAAACAAGTTCAACTACCTCAAAGGGCCTGAAAGTGAGCACTTTTTCAATTTTTGAGTGAACTATTCCTTTAAGTTGTTTTTTTTTCTCTCTCAGTGTACCCAGATCACACAGTCTGAATGAGAATATGTCTGTTTCTTTTCGCAGGACCATAAAGCATTTGAGTTCTCACGAGGCGCTCCAGTTGGCTGACTATGAAGAGATGTGTCTGTGTTTCAGTCCAAGCTCAACGGTTATAATCATCACATCACTCACTCCACACAAAAGCACATCTTGCTTGCTTTTGTTTCCTCTCAATCATTTTTGCATCTTATGTCACTTCCAGATATCAGATCACAGGAAGCATTTGGTGTCACCCCCTGATTATCTTCTCCTTGTTCAACCTTCCCTTCTGTGATTGTTTTGATAGAAACTGCATAACAGATATTATAGTTTTAAAGGCTTGGATGATGGAGATTATGAGTGTGTGTTATTTTTGAATGTAACAAACTGCTCTCACACAGAGTTATTTATTTCAGGATTCTGCTTCTGAAGAAAAAAAGATTTTCTATGACTTTTCAATGACTTTCCCAAATATTCAAAATGACAATATGAAGATTAAAAATATGATTGTAAAAATATTAAATTGATTAAAGCTTAGCATAACTCCATATATAAGCTAGAAAATGGCTATATATATATATATATATACTTTTTTATATATAGTATTTAGTCAGCCACCAATCGTGCAAGTTCTCCCACTTAAAAAAATGAGAGAGGCCTGTAATTTTCATCATAGATATACCTCAACTATGAGAGACAAAATAAGAAAAAAAAATCCAGAAAATCACATTGTAGGATTTTTAATTAATTGGTAAAATCCTCTGTAAAATAAGAATGATCCATGTAACGCAAGAATGAATGGGGCCATGTATCGTGAGATTTTGAGTGAAACCTCCTTCCATCAGCAAATGCATTGAAGATGAAACGTGGCTGGGTGTTTCAGCATGACAATGATCCCAAACACACCGGCCGGGCAACGAAGAAGTGGCTTTGTAAGAAACATTTCAAGGTCCTGGGCCCTCATTTATCAATGGTGCGTACGGACAGATTTGTGCGTAGTGAGTGCGTAAGAACAATTTCACGCAATGTGTGGGATTCTCCAAGTTGTACTTGTACGTAGAAATGTGTGTAAATACAAGCACACCTCTGAGCATGCTTACGCAGATAATCTAGTGGTAGAATAGTGACACTACACATAAAAAGCATTTAAGAGTGTCACAGTAAGCATTAAGCAATCCACATATGTCCTGTGTTTCCTTTAAAACACTCAATTTATAATTTGTGTAGTTTTAAACAC
>JAUCMS010000127.1:6728231-6747525 GCA_032357445.1 Enteromius radiatus | reverse complement strand
AGACAATTTAAGACCTTAATTTCGCGGATTTTAATTTAAGACATTTTAAGACTTTTTAAGGACCCGCGGGAACCCTGATTGAAGCCCTCTCATTATCCAAACACGGTTGGGAGTGTTCAAACCCAAAATAGTTCAGAGACGTGCCAATTACATGGTGTTAAGAGACAGATTTTCACTGAAAATGTGATACCGTGAGCTGCTTTAGAAAAGTATTCAGTGTATTTCTCTTGATGTGTAAGGTCTATTTTCAGGATTTCAAACTATGAGAATTAACTTGCTGTTCACCCCAAAAAATGAAAAATCCTTTACTCACCCTTATGTTGTTATGTTGTAAAAATATATTCCCTAAAAGTTTTCGGAAGTGGGAATACAAACAGCAACAACAAAAAAAGTGCACTGTAGAAGTATATTAGTGAATAGATTAGTTACTGTATTTAATGTATTTTATGTTGTAGAATAAATAAGATATAAATTTGGAACAATGGAAATCAAGTTCCAGCGTTTTTGAGTTTGCCATGCAAAAATAGCACTGTATGATTTTCATTTTTGATTGCATTATAGGCCCTACCTTTATGTTTTCTTTGAATAGCTAGACATATCAGCTGTGCAATGGATGAACTGCAGGATGGGAACTAAAGGAAAACACTGCCACTATGTGGTTGAATATCTAAAACAACCATTGTGTAATGAATCTGAAGGGTTATATTGTGTTCTCTACGTTCTTCCTTGTAGATATGCAACTATTGTGTTTATTCTGTTATATAAGACCATAAGAACACCAACACATAATCAAATGTAGTAAATGTTTACTGTGAAACGACCATGATACAAAACAGAGTATCAAAAATACTTGTTCAAACATCAGTGATATTCATGTTTTTTTGAGCAGAAGGCAATCTGTAAAAATCTGTAAAATACAAATCAGTACTTGTATTTTTTTAATCTACGTACAATAACCACTATTAAGCAACAAAACCATGTATAGAAACTTATATTGCACAAAAAGGCAAGCTCTGACAGGAGAATGTAGTCAAAATATTTTTTACACCTAGTTTGTCAAAGGCACTTTAAAAATGTATTCAATTTCATGCAAGCATGATTTTTCTCTGCGATAATTAAAATCTATGCAATATATTAAAAATACTTTAAAAATCAATGTGTGTATAAAAAAAAAATAAAAATTTTAAATTAAACCACATTTGGAAAATACTGTTTCAATATAAGATCATTTTAACAAAAATAAGCTTGTAGAGAATGTATTGCACTCATACTGTACACGATGTGTTCAGGCATTGCATCTATAGGCCCACTGCGGTGTATAAACATTCAGTTATTCACATTTCTTCATCCCTCGATGCTGCTGTGAGTGTTAATATGCATCTGTGTTATTAACCAAGGTGCTTCAGCATGACCCAGCAGTGAAGACCGGACCATCCGAGGGCATGATTTCATCTCGCTCAAATAAAATAAGCAGATCAACTGCAATTCACTTTTTTAAATGCGTGCTGAAATCATTCCCTGGCCGTCAAGTACTGGTACCTTCAAAGGCTCTTCACACAGAATGTTCTCAGGAGAACAGATTTTCTTATTCTAGTGTCTAAGGATATGCTTTTCTTCTTCTGTTAGGACTGTAGAAATTACAGCTGCTCAGTTCAGTGTACTGAGCCTGAAACAATAAGAAGAATTCAAGACATGAGAACCCTTGTAAAAATGTAATGCATTTAAAAAGCAGCTGATCTTGTAATTACCATCTGAACATCTGAAGGCACTCTGGAGAGGAAATCCATCACTTCATTGTTTTCAGTGGCATATGGGTTGCGCAGTTTCTTTGTGAATTTATGTATGCCTTCAAAAAAAAAAGAAGAAGAAGATAATTATGCCCAATCTATACTAATAACTCAGAACTATTTGTTATATATTTACTCAAAGGTTTTACTGATTTCTCATTAATTGAGAGTAACACAGCTCTTATCTTACCCCATGCTAAAATAATGTAGCGTACTGGAATAAAGTAAGTGATCACAGTAGCCATGATGAGGACCACCAAGGCCAGATTAGACAAGAACGGCACTGACCAGTTGAATGTACTGGGGAAAAAAAAGAAAAGTTGTTTATGGTGTTTCAATGCTAATGTGCATGCATTCTTTTGAATATGTGTACTGTCTGAAAAGCAACAGATATAAGCCGATGAAGTGGCTGATATTTGACTATTCTGATTATTGTTGTTGCGTGCTTTAACTGTTTAACAGAAGTTGTAGTTCCCCTTTGGTTCAGTTTCCAAGTATAAAGGGAGTGGATAGTGTATAATTATAATCATTAAATCACTTTGACATTGAGTAAATACTGTATAAAAAAATTAAAAAATAAATAAATAAAAAGTATGCTTGTTGCTTTAATAAAATTTTACTAACCTATAAATAAATTAAATAAATTATTATTTATTAAATTTAGTCTTGGGAAACTTCTTTCAGAAATTTACCAACTCCAAACATTTAAACAGTAGTGTTAATTATGAATTAATAATTTTCTCTTAACAGCCATTACTAATGTACAAACTTGAAGAATGAAGGGTTAGCAACAACACATACTTCTTTATTCTTTCACCAAAGCATGCAATCTCCCCCAGAATGTTCTGGATCTTAATGACAATCTCCTGAACCATGTGAATTTTCTCCATCAGACCTTTTCTTTCTGATTCCTACAAGAAGAAGCATTTCAAAAGAGCAAGGCCATAAAACGTCATGCTTACTTACTGGAATAAATGAATGCAGGAAAGAATTATACCTTTTCATCTTCATCTTCCTCTTCATAGAACTCAATGCTGTCCTGCAAAGAAAATTTACATTTTATTTTTAAACATTTTGAAAAGTTAACAAGGTCTTAAAACAAAGTCATTAAATTATATCTGAGATAACAATACGTATCGTAAATATCTAAACTGTGGTTATTCATGCATATTAGATTAACTAGCAGAATAAGCTAAACAAATGATCAACTCAATTCTTAGCCACCGCAAGTGTTAATAAAACCTGCAATTTGTCAAAAAAAAAAAGAAAACCAAATAAGAAAGGTCACCCACTAGGTCTCTGGTGACTCTCTCAGAAGGGATCTGAAGATAGTTCCACACAAAGAGAAGGATCATGAACATGGGCAGCATGTAGAAATCCCAGTACCACACTGTAACAACAAAGACCTGAAAGAAAACACATGAAGGATTCAGGCTTTCATGAGACTGAGGGGTGACATATTCATCATTTATTTACTACTGCTGTCAAATGATTACTCACATCCAAAATAAAGGTTTATTAACATGAAGCCTGTATTTATAAAATATAATAAGGGTATTCTTTAGGCATCATAATGAAGGCACAATGCATTATAAAAAACCTTATAATGTGTTTTAGCATCTCATAATCATAAAAACAATTATAATACAATATTTATGTACTTGTAAAACCTTTTAAGAGTATAGCTATTTCTAACATAATTAACACCATATTAAATCTACTTTATTTATAATGGACTACATCACATCTTGACATTTGTTAATAATATATGCATGTGTACTGTGTATATATATTTTGTATATATAAAGAAACACACATACAATATATATTTTGAAAATATTAAAATTGTAAGTTTATATTCATATAATTTATATTATATAAAAACATACTTAATACATAAATATATTTTTTTCTTAATTATATACATGCATGTTTGTATATATATATATATACACACACACACACACTATACACAAACCTAATATTTAAACAAAAACTTCCCAATTCTTCTATTAACAGTTCATTAAATGCAAATGTGAATAAAGATACATGATTAACTATAAAAAAAAGTTCACCTAGTAACCTAGCATTTACATGATTTACTGATATCTATGTGATATATGATACCACAAAATCTAATGAAACAATCCTAAATTGACTGAATGAGTGAATTTCTAACCAGAAATGCTATGAGGCTCCTCTGTACACTTTCCCACTGGAAACAGCTCTTGATGAACTGGTTGGTGCGGGACACGGCACGATAAAGGTTCCTCACGCGATTAACATTCCTGGTAAGATCCTGGTGGTGGTAGTTAGATAGTTAGCAGCATTGACACATTTCTTATTCTATACTGTACTGAGGCTAGAATGTTTCTTAACGTCGTACCTTCTTAGAAAACTTGGCATTGTCCTTCAAAAACCTCTGTTCTCTAGGTGTGAAGGTCCTGATGCTTGCTTTGATCTGGCCAAATGATTAAATATAAAGTATTTTTAGATTTTATTTTAGTATTTCTGAGCTAAATATAGCACTTAGTATTGTCTATTACCTTCAGTAGAGCTGCTTTAATACAGCTACGACTGAGAGATTTTAAAACATCCACACTGTTATTTATATTAGTGCTGCTGTCAAATGATTAATCGCGTGCAAAATAAACATTTTTGCATATATGTTTGTTCTGTGTATATTTATTATGTAGGCTACATATACACATACACACATGAATGTATATGTTTCGAAATATTATGTTTCTTTAGAACATAAATGATATGAATATACATATAGACATGTTAATATATAAAAATATATACTGTATTTGTGTGTATTGATATATTCATGATAAATATGAACAGAACACACACATTTTATGTAAACAAAAACTTTATTTTCTTTACAATTAATAGAAATAATTTGACAGCACTAATTTATATATATATATATATATATATATATATATATATATATATGCGTGAATGTGAAGCAATGTTATATGAATAAATGTGACTCATATTCTAACATGGCTGATGATACTGAACTACTGAATACATGTGTATCTCTTTGATGACTCACAGAATTGTAAATGACTTCCAGCTCCAGTACTATGGTTCCTTTACACAATCCTCCAAAATCCTGTTTTCTCAGAGGACAAGCAACCTGTTGACCGTTACGTATCTAATGCAAAAAAAATAAACATGTTAATATAACATTTCCAATTCAATTACGAAAAAATGAGTTATTTAAGAAAATGATGTCAATGTTCTGCGCTTACCGAGAGTAAAGGAAGGGCCACCTTCCCCAAGAAATCTGGAGCTCTGTCTCCATCCTCATCAAACACAGTCACTTCCAGAACCTCATGAATGTCTTTTACTGGGCTGGTCAACAGGAGAATTGGAATAAATGTCACTATTAATTTGATAATACAGAATAAAATATAATTGACATAGAATACAGTTGTGGTTTGTAAGATTTTTAAACTGTGAATAATAATTGCAATTTAAAATAAGTTTTCTATTTTAGTGCATTTTAAAATGTACTTAATTTTTAGACTTTAGTGTCACATGAGCCTTCGGAAATCATCTCATATGCTCATTTGGTGCTCAAGAAATTATTTGATTTAATCTTTTGATAAATCTGATGTATCCTGGCATCCAATAAAAGCATTAACTTTATTTATCAATGGTGATCTTACTGACCATACATTTATGAATGGTAGAGTGGCTTGATAAAATTTGATACTAACAATGTAAAGACTTTATTCCACTCAGGGTTGAGGTCCTTGTACATGGTATGGGTCTGTAGCCGGTTGTTTCCCAATTCCAGGACACAAAATGGGTCACTCTTTCCTAAACGTATACAGAAGATCCAGTGAGTGTGGTTGTTGATGCTCATGACTAAAAAATGCTCTTCGTGTAATCAACAAATAATAAATAATACCATTTATATCAGCAGCCGTGAGTTCGATGGCCTTGATCACTTTAACCTGAAGAAAACCAATATCCCGCAAATCCTTCAGGGAGTTCCTCAAACTCTGTCAAGATGAAGAAAAATGAGAAATCAGGACTTATTGTTTTTGCTTAATATTATTTTATACATGTTCGTTTTAATTTTAAATGCCATAGTATGCAGTATGCACTCTGTAGCATGCATAAGGAAGCAGTGTGGTGACGTACATATTTAAGCAGCATGTTGTCTCTCTCATGAGGCTCTTCCAGCGGAGGAGTGACGAGATCTGTGATGGAGGCTCCAGTGCAGGGAGTGGGAGTGATGAGGAGCACCACCCTGCCTCGGCCCGAGTCCAGCTCTTGTTTAAACAGCGTGGATTCATTCAAAGGCAACCCAGACAAGTCGATCTCACACCTGCAATGTGCACACAAAACAAGACGTCTTTAAATTCTTCATTCTTTTGAGTTGAACGTCTGATTCATGTTAAAGGGGTGCGATTTCAAATTTCTCCCTTCTCTTTGGAGTGTTAAAGACTAAAGTCTCAATACCAAAGAGATATTCTTTATAAAAGTTATGACTTGTCCACGCCCCCCTAAAACAGCTCGTTTAAACATGCCCTCATCCGTAATGGCTTTTATTGTTTTTGTGATATTGCGCCAGGACATGAAACCGTGTTATGGTAAAAGGGGCGTAACATTTCGGTCAGTCACGTGTGGTATTAGGCCAATCATAATGCACACCTTGATTTTTTAGAATGATAAGCTTTGTACAAATTGACCTGTTTTAGGAGGCGGGGCTTAGAGGGGAAACAATAATGTATAGTATGTAAAAAACCTTTTGAACCTTGAACTGCATAAACACATTGCATTACACCAAATATACAAAATAATGTTCTTTTAAGCTCTATTGACAGTATTTGGGGCATAGCATTGTTTGCCTATGGAAATCATTTCAGTTTTTGTTTTAATCTAAACACTGTATTTCTGTTAATCACAAAATTAGATTTTAAATTATTTGAGCTGTAAAAGCTTTGCTGTGGAACTACTTCTGGGGTTGAAAATAAGTTTTTGAAATTCTCTTACGTTCACAAAAAACAATATTAAAATATAGTGAAATAATATTTACATTTAAAATACTTTTTATATTGAAAATTTACAGTATACCTGTTATGTATCACATGATAATTTCTTAGATACTAACCATTTTTACTTCTATTTTTAATGTTGAAAACAGTTGTGCTACTTTTTTTCTGGATTCTACAATGACTATTATGTTCAAGAGAACAATGTTTATATATATATATATATATATATATATATATATAAATATATAAACTGAAGTGGTATCAAATAATTGCATGCAAAATAAAGGTTTTGGTTTACATAATATATGTATGTGCAATTTGTTTATTATACACATTTATATATTTTATATATTATATAAATATATTTAATATATAAGCATAAAATATTTTTCTTAAATATATACATGCATGTGTTTGTATTTATATATACATAATAAATATACACAGTACACGCCCATTTATTAAGTAAACTAAAACATTTATTTTGAATATGATTAATCGTGATTACTTGTTTGACAGCACTTGTACGGTCTTAAATGTGACTTTTGATTAATTTAATGCATCAAAAAATTAACCTGTTTCTTTAAAAAAAAAAGTAATGGTAAATATTACATTATAGGCATATTTCATATAGTGATATTTACCATGTGCAAAAATGTGCCTTGTATCCTTGCAATGTTTATTTAATGGTTTAGTCATTAAGTCAAGAGTTGAAACACTGAATACTTTATAACTTTGGAAAGACAGGTATTTTGTAAAACTAGTATTATGCCACAATATACTATACTTTAGTATGTATTTTAACATTTATTTATTTTTTCTATGCTTCTGCTTCCAGCACCTTACTGTAAACTGAAATAAACAACATGAGATTAATTTCTGATGTAACCGATATCATGCCAGCTTCAGTAAATAAAACTCTTATCTTATATTAGACATTCTCAGAGTTATTCAAAAACCTCATAAACGTACTGTCCGTACGAACAATCATATCTCCGGCCCTCTTTTCCCACCACTTCAATCTCTAGAATGCTGGATGCATCCGGGAACTGGTTGAAGTCAAATCTTTCTCTCCACCGTATGTTGACCTTCTTCACTTGACTCTGTGAAAATAGATGCAAACTTAAATCCTGTACAGCAGAAAAGCTACATTGTTTCTCCTTCTTAATCTTGATAATTAAAGTTAAGGACATCAGAATAGAGCACGTGTCTCAGTAAATACCTTGCTTTTATATTTCTGATCACCCAGTTTAAAGCGCACAAGCACGACCCCCTGTCCGTCCAGCGGTAAGTCCCGGCCCTCCACCAGAGTGATGCTATATACCCCGGTCCAGAGTTGACTCTTCTTCATAGACTCGGTGAGACGCTTGTTATGCTCTCTTGTACTTCTCTGAGGATCAATAACAGTATTAAAACATGATATTGAGAACTTGTCCATAGTTTCTGGTTAGGTTATTATAATCGCAGTGGTTCTCAACTACTTTATACAAAAGGAAAAACAACCGTACATGCAAATAAAAATGCATGATATAATCATGCATATTTAACTTAGCTACATATCTACTTTAAGTTATTGTATCGTTTATGCATCCAATTATATGATTTTTGTCACTTAGTAAAACCAAGTTAAGAGCGGTGCCAGCATGGGCGGCATGGCCTCATTTTCAAAAACCATGAACAAAAATGATGTAAGATATAAGGCGGCATGACTCAGACTAATGATAAAAATTACAAGTTGTTTGCAACGAGGATAAACCATCAGCATGGCTTGTGCAAACCACAACGTGCTTTCTGTTGGCTGTCGAGAGCAGGAAATTCAAAAACATTCGGGTCAACATTTGAGTGAGAACCACTGCTATATATTGGTTGTCAATTTGGTTAGTTTTATTCTTCATTGAGTTATTTGCATGCAGATTAACACATAAACTGGCCCCAGATGAAGAAGCAGAATCATTGTTTTATGAAATCACTTGCTTTGAATATATTTGGATCAATTCTGGTGCTGTCAAGCAATTAATCGTGATTAATCGCATCCAAAATAAATGTTTTTCTTTACATAATAATAATAATGTGTGCGCGCTGTGTATATTTATTATGTATATATAAATACAAACACATACATGTATATATAATACTACATAAGAATATAAATATAGAAATTTATATGGGTCAAAGACAAAAAAAAAGTCCCAATTTGTTTTTTGATCATACATTTTCCCTGATTTAATAAATGTACCCACTAAAATGTCATTCTGTATAAAAATCTTTTACTTTAAAGTTTTTACTTTCGCCACTATCCCATTTGTACGATTTTTTTACTCATTTAAGACACAATCAATCTTCTTAATATATTTTAATATGTATTTTAATAAGTCAGAATAAGCAAATTTTGACATTTTATTCTCCAGAAACGTAAAGGTAGACACTTGTGCTTTCTATGGAAATAACATCACTTTGTGACCTCTAACGTCTTTGACCCATATTATTATTACTTTTATTTTGTATGCGATTAATCGTGATTAGCCTAATCGTTTTATAGCACTAATAAATTTGTGAGAAAGTGCTGATACAACCACTCTAGAATCAAAAAACACTTTAAAACTTATACTTCTCACCATGAGGCTCCTTTTTTTCCTTTGGGTCCATGTCTTCACAATAGAAACACATATTGTGAATATATACACAGCAAACATTTAGTTAGTGGAGCTAGTTAGCCTGCCTAACCGGCTCTTTTAATTCCTAAAGTTGCTTACTTGTTTTTCGTTTATGTTGTCCCTCACAGATAAGCAGATATCGATGATAATGACCCCCATATCGTCCTCCAGGCTGTTGGGGTCGTCCAGTGACAGCACCATCTCGCTGCTCCTGTACAACAGACAGAACAAAAGCTTTAGTAACCACACTTCTGGTTTGACCTTTAATGCGAACTCTTCAAATTGACCTACTTTTCAAGTTCCAGTTTGTTCAGCTCAATAGCGCAAGACCCCATGAAGTCATCCGTTGTCAAATCTCGATCATAAACCTGAATTATGGACGGATGGGATCTGCTGGTTATTTTGGTGTAATGTGAAAGGTCATGAATGCATGCCACAGCAAAGTAGACATGTACCTTGATGAAGAGTTTCTTGTCCAGGTAGCGGATCGGGAAGGAGAAAATCTCATTCCAGACAGGGTAGAGATTCTTATACACCACTTTACTTTTGCCCAATGTCTTCCCGTCCAGTTTGAATTTCACATATGGATCACTTGTGCCTATAGAGAGAGCAATGTGTTATTGACCATATGTTCATTTTCTTAAATATTTCTTAGCTATAGTATTTGCATGTATTAGAGTCTCGTTTTTATTTTCTAAATTAAAATGCAGTTCTGATAAGCGATGGTTAAAATATCTGTACTATGGTAAATTAATTACTGTATAATGCAAAGACATGTATAAAAAAATACTATTTCAAGTAAATGCTGTTCTTTTGAACTTTTTAATGATCAGATGATCCTGAGAAAGTGTAGTTCAGCTTAAAATGTCAAAGGAATAACCTTTAAAAATCTTAATTACTCAAAATGCATATTAACATGTCTTTAAAAGGCGTGTTAAAATGTTTGAAAATAATCATAAAAATAATGATTTAAACATCTACCTCATGTGTCTTTAATGTGAAAACAAAATATGATATTACATGCTACTTGATGGTTACGTCATAAGACATTTATTACCATTGACACTTATTAAACAAAATAAGTCAAAAAAGTATGAAATCGATTATATAAAACTTCAAACATTTGCATTTAAACAATTTTCAAACCAGACATAGCAATCTGACCAATAAATATGTAACCCCTAGGTATTTCTTCAAGACAATATCTTTCAGTCAACTATGTGGCTATATATTTCAGTAAAATACTTCACAAATAAGTGCAGTTCCAATCATTTTCCCTTCAGTTAGATGACATGTTTAGTAAACTCAGTTGGTTTTGTCATGTGTGTGGGTTTGGCTTTGACAAGGATGTGGTTAATACTTAAGTGCAACATCAGTGCATGAGGCAAAACCAGGCTGCTTCCGGAGAAGACGATCATTTTGAAAGAGCAAGAAGAGCTGCAGCATGATACTACTAGCAGGTTAAAGTGTTAAAAACGATGGATAAAAATAGGGTCTTCAATAAGGTTGTAAAGGGCATACTAAAAGCCTTACTGTCTATGTTTTGTAAAATAACCCTGCTGCACCAGTAGAGGGCGACATGTAGTAAAGTCTGTCCTCAGTAACTACCTCTTCTGCACCTTCATCAACCACACTTCTAAGACAAAAATAAAAACTGAGTCATAATTAACTCAACCTCAAGTAGCTGTAAAATCTGCATCATTCTTAAAAATAGTGTCTTTTGCGTTCAGCAGAAGAAAGAACCTCATACAGGATTGTAACAACTTGAAGTACATGATGCAAATTTTTTTTGAGTGAATTATCACTTTAAAAGCAGCAAAATTCACATGACACTTTACACTTGGTCTAACTTAAATCATCAGCGCTTGCTATTAATGCTTAAAAATCTGAAATCAAATTTTATTTATTACTGTGGAGTAATGGCTGCTGGAAATTCAGCTCTGGATGACAGAAATATATAAAAAAAATGTAAATGTAAAAAAAAAAAAAAGAAAGACAGACAAATGGAAGAGTGAAATATTTTTCTAGATATGATCCAAAATGCATTCAAACAATTATTTACAATTAGTCTAATCCAATAAAAGTTTTTGTTTACATAATATATGTATGTGCTAATTTATTATATATAAATACTCATACATACTGTATGCATTTAGAAAATATTTACGTTTATACATTTACATTAGTATTTTATATTTAATATATAAACTTATATATACAGTATATATATATAAATATAAAATAAATTTTTATATTTTAAATAAATATTTTAATACTGTATATATGTATATATTTGTTAAAAATGTGAGTATATATATATATACACACACACACACACACACACATACATATATATATATATATACACACACAGTACACACATATTATGTAAACAAAAACTTTTATTTTGGATGCAATTAATCAAGATTAATAATTTTGGCAGCACTAATTAAAATATATCTTAAAAATAATTTTAAATCGTAACAACAACATTACACAACATTTAATAAATACATAAATAATAATAATAAAATATTACACAATATTTTTTCTTTTTACTGTATTTTCTTCTTTCTTTTTGATCAAATAAATTCAGCCCTGATGAAAAACACAGAGCGCAAGCCAAACCTTTGAACGACAGGGTATATTTGAATATCCTATTTACCGATATTTTTTATAGAAGTACAATGAGTTGTAATTAGCAATTCATGTTGACTTTAAAATAGCAATACGATATGTGACTATATCACACACAATAAAGGCAGGTGTGCAAACGCCGACTATAACATGCAAATGCTCCTTATTAAGCGTCAAGCTTCTCTTATATAATAGACACACCTACGAAAACAGCCAATAAATGAAATGAGGGAAAACTTCAGTAACAGTATCCTAATCTTTCCAACGGTCTTCTTCTAAAGGAAGAATAATTAACCTTGATTTCACCTTCTTAAGGAAATGTTACAGGATAGCTTTGAAAAAGCCTAACAGGCCTGCGAACACAAATGATGAAATTACGGCAAAATACCCAGGCTTATAAACAGGAAAAGAGCTTGTTCAATGAGCCACGTAGCAATGACGCAAAACGGGCATAATAAACAGCAGTAAATGAACTTGGGAAGAGGAAGTATCCCAATGCACATCCTACTCTCCACCTGTGTGTGTTTTTACATGTCTTAGATGACAGTCTTGTGTGCCAGTAAAGTCAATAGTGTGTTTTGAAGATTCAAGGTGTGTCTTGCATCTAATCAGGTGTGGCGGCAGACAGGTTTGAATGTGCTGAGAGGAATGTTGGCTTAAGTATGAAAGTAATGCACACGGTCTGGTAATAACACATACAACTAAAAAGCAAAACTAAGTGCCCTAAAGTTTATTTAACGTCTGGTAACAATGTCACGGTCAAAGCCAGCTGATGATGTAAAAAGATGACCCGTGTTGATACTTTCATTATCACTTTAGCCTTTTGCATTTATATTTAATATAATCAAAGGTGACCTACTGTTACTCAAATGGGTTGTTAGAAATAGTTACCCTGAGCTAACACTATTGGTTAAAGGTATAGTTCACCCAAACATGAAAATTGGATGGTTGTGTGTTTTACCCCCAGGGTGTCCAAGATGTACATGACTTTGTTTCTTCAGTAGAACACAAATGAAGATTTTTAACTCAAACTGTTGCAGTCTGTCTGTCATAATAATGCAAGTCAATGGGCACACACACACAAAAAAAACCTATAGAGAAAAAAAGCAAATTAAATGAAGATACATTGATGTGCTAACACACAAAAAGGCTGATCGGAGCAAGAAACTCAGCAGTATTTATATCATTTTGCACCTCTGATACACCACAATGACAGACTGACACACTCAGCCACATAGATGATACATGGATGTATACATAGATCCTTAGGCATCACAGCTCATAGAAACAACCGCAAACAAGGCGTAAAATAAATGACATAAATACTGTTCAGTTTCTTGCTCAAACCGATCGTTTAAAAAAGTAGGACACATCAGTGTATCAACGTTTGTAATGTCTGTGCATGTGTTTTTTTTTTATTTTTAAAGATTGAGTGCCATTGACTTGCATTACATGACTGATAGCCTGCAACGATTTAAGTTAAAAATCTTAATTTGTGTTCTACTGAAGAAACAAAGTCAGCCACATCTGGGGTAAGCAGAAAAACATCCAATTTTCATTTTTTGGTGAACTATCCCTTTAATTCAGTAGCAGACATGTTGGACCGCTCCAACAAACAGAGCAATGTTTTGAAAGCTTATTTACATTCGTCTCCGCACAGTAAACTCAGGGAGGAAGTATTTTGATATTGGTGACAACACATCACGTTAATGGCTTTTGCTGGGCTGCGTTAACTCCCACTGGTGGGTACACCTTTAACAAATAAGCACTAATACAAAAAACACTGATTGTTTTTAAAATGCAGGGCTGTGTGTAGTGTTTCAGGGTGTGTTGCGTTTATACACAGATATCTGACACTCACCGCAGCGGTCTCTAATGACCAGTCCACGGCCCTCCTTTAGGCGTATATTGAGCATATACGTTCTCTGAGTTTCCCTCTGATGCTCATTCACTTCAGCGAGATCTGTCGTCATGTCCAGAATCTGAATTAATAATAAAAAAATAAAATAAAATATATGAAAGAACCATTCAACAAGGTTTTATATGAGTCATTTAGACACTATATCTGCACAAGCGGAGAAAGCAGCAATTAGCTTAGACTATTTTAAGCAACATTTGTTGTTGTTCTGTTTTGTCATTTTTGAATTTATTAATTTGACGGTATTAAACCAAGAAGAAAACCGTAAATGGTCATTAAAATACTGAAAAATAGAGAAGTGGTGACTAGTTAGACCATATAAAATACACTTTCTTCAACACATACTCGCATCCCACTTTACCCAGATTTTTTAAAACTGTCCCCCGCTGTCAGTGCGTTTCTTGCATATTATTTTGATTGTTTTGGGTTTTTTACACTACCATTTAAAAGTTTGGGGTTGGTAAAATTAAGTTTTTTAAAAACGTCTTATATGCTCACTAAGGCTGCATACATTTAATTAAAAAATATATAATAAAAACTGTTACAATTTAAAATAACCATTTTCTATGTCAGTATATTTAACATTTTTATTATTCCTATGAGGGCAAAGCAGAATTTTCAGATGACTTTCACAATATCCATAAGAAATTATTTTGTGCAAATTTTCTGTTATCATCAATGTTGAAAACAGTAAACTTTGATGAAAAGAAAATACAGCATTTATTTAAATAAGAAGTATTCTGCAACATTATATATGCCTTCAGTGCCACCTTCGATCAATTAATGTAGACTAATGGAATAAAAGTATTCTGTTCTTCCAAATAAAATCAAATAAAATAAATAAAACTTTTGAAAAGTAGCTCACACTGATTTGCAAATCAATCTGCATTAATAGTTTCTTATTAAATTATATCATAATTAATTTACACAGAACAACAATATGCAACTAATAATTAGTTTTAACCCTAAAAGCACTGCTATTTGCTTCAGGAATTAACATTTTTGTGCTGATTCTGTATAAAAAAATTATTTATATATATATATATATATATATATACACAAAAGTTTTGTTCCATTTGTCAAATAAAAATCTAGTAGTAAGCAGCAACTATTACGTTAAAATGCTATTTGATTCAACTTCCTGAAGCGAGCCTTGAGCCTTCAATGTCAGCTTTGAAAAAGAACACTATGCACAGTATGGTCCATTTCAGGGGCATTTAAAGTACAATGTCAGCTGTACTGTACTAAACGTCCTCTGATATAATAGAATAGTAGACTTAAACACAACAAAGTAACACATACACAAACATGCTAATACTTACATTATTGTGCTCACTGTCATATATGGAGACCTCTGAATCATTTCTGTTAAAATGTGGCTTCTGTTTCCCAAACACACACAAAACAAATGAAAGAGTGAAATAGTTTTCTAGGTATGATACAATAGCTACCAATTCCTGAATCATTTATTCAAAGTCAGTCTCCAGTAGTCACAAACAGTAATTCTGTACTGGTGGCTTCTATTTTAATGGAACATATTTTAAAAATAACAATGATGATCATCCTCCTTAATAGGTTTATTAAAAATGCCTTAGCCCCAGGGAGAATGAATACTAAGCCACGTAAACAAAGAACTTGAGGAATTTAAGTTTCCACTTCTAGGAAACCTCAAAAATGCGCACGACTTAAATATAACACACTTGTGAAACAGCTTAATCAAAAAACTTTTAAAGATCATGTTAATAAAAACAGTGTCCTCACTGAAAATCCCAAGTTAATCTCTCAACATCAGGTGATTCTGTGTTTAAGGTATTACAAGCCGAATCACCTTGAGAAACGTGTAGCTGACTCACCCATAAAGGCAAATATTCTCGCATACTGTCCAGCATTCAAGCATCAAACAATCTACTAAGACTAAAGAGGAAGATCGCCAATGCAAAAAGAGGCGTTACATAACTAATAAAACTGTCTACCTCCACCTGTCCATGAAAGATCTCAGTTTATGTGTTTATTTTTGGTGCGGTATCGTAAAGATAGCTTGACACTTCCCGGGTGCTCATTTGCATGTTAAACAAATGGAGAACAACCAGTCTACTCTAAATGTGTGTTACCACATTCTATGGCTTTGAAATGTTATGACAAGTTCCTGCGGCGTTGACTTGTTCACGCTGAGAGGAACTGTATTTCACAATAGAGTGATGCTGCGCACTGTTCACTGGAGGTGAGAAGGCAAAATAGGAGACTGTGAAAAACAGTGCAATGTCTAACTTTTTCATTTTAATTAAAATTCTAACAGCATGCCAGTGCGGTGAGAGCTACCAGAAATGCATGCAACTGCAATCAATTTTAATTTTTAAAAAAAAAGCATGTTTTCTGTGTGATCTTCATGAGACGTGCAGTTGATAAAAAAGTTCACCAAAAGCATCAAATGCAAACAGGTTGCTACATGCCGCGTCAGAGTCACACAAAAATTCCCCTCTCCTTTAACGATTAACCCAACTGAAGACCACAGGCACGTTTTACCTCAGTCAGGCTCTCTGAAGAAGAAAGCTGTGTGTCCCTCAAACGCAGCACCTGATCCATCTCATCTGTGGATTTGGAGATGTTGTGCTCCTCAAATGTGGCATCAGTGACTGACTCCCGCGAAGGCCAGCTGGTCGAGTCCAGAGAATCGGCGAGGCCGGTGCCGCCCACTTTCTTTTGCGGAGTCATGCTGAAGGGGGTGGCTGGTCTACTGTTGTAAGGCGAGGACATCCGGAGGTCTGCTGGCTGCTGGTAGGCAGAGCTTTTATAATGGTACGTCCGACTCCTCTGCAGGGCGTCCAACACAGTTGTTTTAATCTGCTGGTCCAGCAGGCTCTCTTCCCTTACCTCCGGCATGTTGGGGTGTTTGTCGCTGCCAACCCGTGAGGATCGCAAGAGTTTGGCTTTTTGACGCAAACTGCCCATCACAGACTGTTTTTTCTCCATGAGAGTGTGCGTTTCGGTGGATTTCGCAAAGGCCTCTCTCACACACTAGAACTGGCTTGTGACCAAGACCTGCAAGGACAATACGAGAAAGCAAATTTAAACACAATGGCATGATTAAATCATGTTTTTGAGATAAACTAATCTGCATTAAAAGGACTTTGGAATGATTAATCAATACAGAATATCATTAACAATAAACTACAATATAAAAATTGTGTATTGATTTCCAAGTGCATTCGATTATTAATGACTAAATCTTCTTTAAAGTCTGAATTTAATGGAAGCGGTTTGACTTGATGAAAACATTTCCATGCAAAACTAACAAAAAATGCAGGTAAAGTCAACTGTGAATATGAAATTGTTGTGTCAGATGACCATAAATACACAGTGGTGTAAAGACAAGTAATAACCTGTAACCTTGTTTATATAGAGTATAACATTTTGAACGCTAATCCTTTAAGCTGCGCTTATCAAAATAGGCCAAATGTGTGTTGTGTGTGAGTTATAAAAAGACAGAGAAAGCAATATCTAGATAATTTTAACTATTAAACTATACATGTATGTGGCCAGGTCACTATCATGCGGGTGGAGGAAAACGTTTCCTCAAAACACCCCAAACTGACCCAATAATATTTAGATCTGGTGACTGTACAGACATTGGGAGATGTTCAACTTCACTTTCATGTTCATTAAACCACTCAGAAACAAGTCTTCCTGTGTGTATTGGTGCATTATTATCCTGACACACGGCACCACCTTCAGGGTACAATGTTTGAACCACTGGGTGCACATGGTCCTCCAGAATGGTTCGGAGTGTTGTCAACTTTTTCCTAGAGACCAGGAGACGTTTGGATATCTTTGAAGCAGAATTTTCTCTTTATTCCTGTTTATCTCTGTTTGTAGCTCTGTAGTCGTCTGACTCATCTCAATCATCTGACTAAGTGTCACATTGCAGTTCATATAGGTTTCAAGGAGGAGGGGATACATAGAGGTGGAGGCAATTGAAACTAAACAAGCAAATGATGTGTTGACGTATAGCAACCTTCCCCCATTACACCAGTCCAGCAGATCTAAGACAGATTCTTACATTTGTAATCCTAAAGGAGTGATGCGTCTATCTAGCAAAAGTATTGGGCCTAGAGAATGCCATTATATTGCAGCCCAAACCATCACTGATCCACCCCCATGCTTTACCCAGTAGTCTGGGTGGTAAACTACTTTGGGTTTTAGAAGCCCGGCCATGAATCCTGTACCCTGTGGAGCTCCTGATGAACAGTTTTGGTGGAAACAGGAGAGTTGAGGTGCAGTGAGTTGGCAAGCTCTGTCTTCATGTTATTTTTAGATACAATCTTGGTTAGCACCTCAACATTCTTTCTGACAGCTTCGTCTTGTGTCAACAGTTACTACTATTAGATGTGGTTTGTCCTTCATGGTATTTTGTCGATATTACCCAGGATACTGTGGCTCTCGATACACCACAAACAATTGCTGTCCTGGCCACAGATATGCCAGGAAGACGTGCACCAATAATTTGTCCACTTTTAAACTCTAATAGGTCTCTCTTTATGATGTATGCATTGCAATATTTTATATACAGATGTGCTATTGCTCTGCTAATTCATATTTCACACTCTGCTATTACTCGTGGAATATGCAGTCAGCGAATATTGAGCAGCACGCTCCACAAACATAGCCATGAAACCTCAAACTATTTTAGCCAGTGCTGCAAATTCATTGTCCAACCCCTGTATATATGTGTGTATATATATACATACACACACACATATATATATATATATATATATATGCCTTTCAAAAGTATTTTTAATTTAAAGTATTAATATTTTTTTTCTCCAAAAATTAATAATTTTATTCAGGAAGGACAAGTTACATTGATGAAAAGGAAAATTAAAGACATGAATATAAAAAAATCTATATAAAATAAATACTGTTCTACTTTTTATTTTCTATTATTTGAAGAATACTGATTAATAATAAATGTTTCTTAAATCACCAAATGAATGATTTCTGAAGGACCGTTTCACTGAAGACTGGAGTAATGCCATATATGTAGTGTAGTAGTGTGTATGTATATATAAATCATGTCTAAAAATCAGCAGCTGCTTAACCCTCTTAAGGGTTTAAATGCTGTGAACTTGAATAAGATTTAAAGATTCAGGATATTAAGAAGCCTTAAAGATGCCATAGAATGGAAAACTGAATTTATCTTGGCATGGTTGAATAATAAGAGTTCAGTACATGGACATAACATACTGTGAGTCTCAAACACCATCGTTTCCTACT
>JAUCMS010000127.1:6692584-6705100 GCA_032357445.1 Enteromius radiatus | reverse complement strand
GGCACCGTTCCCCCAACTGCTCCCCGGGCGCCGCAGCGATAGCGATATGGCTGCCCACTGCTCCGGGTGTGTGTGTGGTTGATCACTTCTCAATGCTGTGTGTGTGTGCACTTGGATGGGTTAAATGCAGAGCACAATTTCCTAGTATGGGAAACCATACCTGGCCACATGTCACGTCCTTTCCTATATACTGGTTTGGATATATATTATTTCATAAGAAGAAAGACACCACCAAAACGGAGAAATTGGTTGCCATGTACAACAGTCACTTACCAACGGGCATTATGAAAAACAACTTTAATTACAGCCACGACTGGCTGATAAAAATCATAGGCTACTGCAGGAACCCATATATTAAAATATTGTAATACCCATATAATAAGAAAATTCCCACTGGCACGGACACATTTACTGTTACTCTAAATTTTCACAAATTTCACTAGTGTTTAAGATGATGAAATCTTGCATAAATGTTATTAATGAGACCACGACCCCTAAAAAGGCAAACTCAAAAACCATGGGTGCAGCAAGCGCAGTGATATTACTGAAAATAGTCCCCAGCATATTCAGTCACTTACGCAGTTCCTAAAAACAGTCCCAGAACTTTCAGACGCTGCATAATATTCCTATCGGCCTAGAAAATCGTCTTTCTAGACAATATGCAAGAGTCAAGTTTTAAACAGGACATTTTTGAAACCCTTTGATCATTTTTGAACGTGATGCTAACGGTCTAATCAGAATCAATGATCTATAAGCTGCAGCTACAAGTACTCCGCCTGAATGGATGCAAAAATGGTAAAACTCAACTGTTTAACTGTTGGGAAATGAGCCTATTTTCAAAAAAAGTGGCATGTTCCTTTAAAAGTTTAATGAAAAAATAATTTCCTTACGGCTGGCCTCAATATAAATCACCCTTATCTAATTTAGGTTACACAGATCCATGAATATGTAAATGAGTCCCCGCCTCCACTCAGTTACACAAACTCCGCTTTCACTCGGCTAAACGAAATTGTAAATGCTCCACAAGTGGGAATACCTTGGATTAATTCAGCCATGTTTGAACCAGAAACTGATTTCAAAGAGGAAGAGTGAATTAGTCAAAAGTCAATCTATCAGAAAGCTAATTCACTTTATGTATCAATGCTGGCCACATAACGGTAATAGGGTAACACTTTTCAATAGGTGCATTAGTTAACATGAACTAAGAATGAACAGTACTTCTACAGCATTTATTAAATCTTAATGATCATTTCAGCATTTACTAATGCATTATTAAAATCGTGCATTTAGTTTGTTAACATTAGTTCATGCACTGTGAACTAACATGAACAATTACTGCATTTTTATTAACATTAACAAAGATTAATAAAGAGTGTAGTGTTCTTTGTTTGTTCATGTTGACTACTGTTAACAAATGACACCTTATTTTAAAATGTAATTAATATCATTAGCCTTTGGTCTGACTACATCATCAAAGAGCTAATGTTAGGCAAACCATGCTCCTATTTGCCATCTCAGACAGCTAACTTCGAATAATCAACATCTTTAGGTAGAAAAGCTTTGTTAATTATATGAAAAGCACAAACTGTTCTTTGGTACACAACATTTTTAAGGAGAAAATGCACAAGAAGTGTATTGAATGCTGAATTTGCATATGGTTTAAGCATGTAAACGGTGTTAAAAACTTCACCACAGGGGGGTCTTGAAAGAATTACTACTGCAAATCTAATGTGCAAATTGTTCCCTATAGTTCTAAACTTTTGCTAAAATTGCATCCCGTATTATACTGTATTTTAAGCATTGACAGACAGCAAGAGTAGTTGGCAGTCCAATCCCAGAGGCACAGCGCCAGCCCTCAAGCCCTCAGGTTTGGCTGCGATCGCTGAATCTTAACAGTCAGTCTAATAAAGCGCACTCGTGCTCCTTCCTCAAATCTAACGTACAGTTTGATTTGGCAAAGTGCAGACGTCTCTATTTACACTTCACAAAAGCCGGCTTCATGGGACTGCAGGAAGTCAGACTGGGGAGCTAATATTTAGAGACAATTATATTTGATTTCTGTATTTATCGAGTATAATTTCTGAAAGATGGTCGATTTATTTCGTTTCAAACATGTGGAGCGGCGGTCAGGCAGAAGGCAGCCAGAAGTTATGGCTCTGTTGTTGAATCTGACCCCATGTGAGCCAGCAGTGCAATTCAAAACATGCATGATGATAATATTATTTAAACATGCATGTTTGCTTATACAAGCCGTTAAATAAATGCAGTGGATTAAGCATAAAACGACACATAAAAACAACATGCGTAACTATAAAGTCTAAATAGATGATAGATTCTGAGCTAGTCTAGGTAAACTGACAGTCTGAAGTGATCAAACGCAGCCTGAAAAGTGTGTAGAAGGAGAATCAATGCCATGACATTGGCCCGCACCTCCTAAATTGATGCATAGACTTTTAACATCTGGGAGCAGAAATAGGCTACTTGAAGCCAGTGATATAACGTTAACATATTGTTAAAAAAAACTCCTAAAGTTAAGATTATAACTAGCTATACAAGGATCTAGATAATAAATTCACACCTGAAATCATTTTAGATAATTGTTCAACTGAAGCATTTTGCAATTATTTTGCTGTTATGGACAACTGTCAATGTGATTTTTAGAGGTTTACTAACAAAACCAGACTTCTTCACACTAATTAATTTTTTAAAAGTAATAAATAAACAAATTCACATATGCAACTAATATTTTCTTAATTAATAGTGTCATAAATCTGGCTTTAAGAGAACAGAATTATTGTGGAGCAATTATTGCTGATAGCTGAAATTCTGCAAGCAACTCACATAAACTCTGAATAATTTACATATTCCTTGGGATTGCATTTTTAAATTTGTATTATTTATGTAGTCTAGTGTGTCACAAGCAATAAATACGGCAAATAACATTTTAAAGTAATAATAAAAAAAAGAGAGCCGTTACAGAAAACGGGTAGATATAGCTAACATCTAGAATATAGCCGTAAAGTGCAATTTAAAGTGATAGTAACTTCCTGCCTTTTATTTATTAATTCCTGACAGACGCGTTCAACAACAAAAGCGCGTAAACGCACAGCACTGATGACGTCACTCAATTGCGCGTAATTTAACTTGACAGCGGGAATAAATTAGCGAATTAAATCAACGTGAAACTGCTTTTCTTAATGTGACTGATCAGTTCGAAAAACAAACGTTTCAATCCTCGTTGTAATCTCAGAGCAGTTGAGTTCTTACCTTCAGCCGGGCGCTTTCAGAGTTGGGAGAAAGACAAAAGGAGCGCAAACCGAAGAAATGAATTCAAAGATGAGGATTGATGAACACTGTATTATTATCCCGAGTCATTCCTGCTCTCGTGCATGCGCTGCTGGATGATCCAGAGCTCCAAGGCAGCTCCTCCCTCCTCCATCAGTGTCCTTCAGAGACCTTCCAGCCCACCTCTCTCTCTCTCTCTCACACACACACACACACACACAGAGAGAGATTGATTCGAGCTTCTGTGTCACCAGATAACATGCCATATTATACACAACGCCTCATGCAGTACAGCCTACAATCACCTCATTAGAATGTGATCTGTCTATCTCAAGTGGAGATAAATGTGCATAAATGTATCGATGAATTATTTTGAATACATATGCAAAGAATTAAAATGGACTCTGGACCACAAAACCAGTCATAAGGATTAATATGTAGAAAATTGAGATTTAAACTGAATAAATAATCTTTCCATTGATGTATGGATGTTAGGACAAAATTTAGTCGAGATACAACTATTTAAAAATCAGGTATATGAGGGCAAAACATAAAATGAGAAAATTGCCATTACAGTTGTCCAAATGAAGTCCTTAGAAATGCATTTTACAAATCAAGAATTAGTTTGGAGAAGCAAAGGTAGCTTGAGCATTTTCTGTTAGCAAAGTCGTGAATGCAAGTGTTTCTTCTGCTTTGAGAAATGCAAATACAGTCAATAAACCATTAAAGATCGTATTTCAATTTTCCTGCTTCCTGAGCATTTCCAGATGATATACATAAAAATATCACAAGCAACATTGTTCTAAAAGTAGTAAAAGTGTTTCTAAATTTTGTGTAAAGATAAATGCAATATAAAAGCCTTACTACAATATCCCAGCTCTGACCCATTTCACCAAGACAGATGATTCTGTATACTCGATGCACAAGATAAAGATAATTACATTCATAATACAATATGACTTAAATTTCACTTAAGCACACATCTGAAATAAGATATAACACAAGAGCAATTTTAAACATTGTTATTATTGCCAAACATTCCAACAAGAGCACAATGGTTCAGTTATAAGTGCCAATGAAATAACAGTGTAACACAACAAATATTAGCTGAACAAACACTTCTGTAGAAGTAACGTCCACACATTAAGTTAAAGGGATAAATCGCCCAAAAATGAAAATGACCCCATGATTTACTGAAAGAAGAAAGTCATATACACCTAGGATGGCTTGTGGGTGGGTAAATCATGGGCTATTTTTTTGTTTTGGGTGAACTACCCCTATAAGAAAGTCATTGCTCACATCTAATTAAAGAGAGAGAGCATTCTAAATACTGAAAGCTGAACAGAGCTGGTTTACTGCACCAAAGCTGAGAGATGTAGTGTATAATTAGCAAATCTACACAATTCACATCTTCTTAGTCTTATATTATCTTAATTATTATCTTACACAAAAATAGAACAATCCCTTGAAGCTGCCTTTAATACAATCAATTGCATGTTCTTCATAAAAGTCAATTGGCACTTGTTTCCAAAACCTCATAAAAATCATAACATACAACAGCACACATGACTTTCTTTGAAAAGAGATGAGAGCTGGTCTCTTCCAACAGCATACAAACGCTTTAAAAAGCCACCGCTCTGTTTGTGACGGGTAAATATAGTAGTGAGATGTGAATCTGAAGTAACATGACATTTTCCCATCAATATCCATTCAAACAAAAATATCCATATCTCACCTAAAACTCTTAAGTATATTAAAATGGTAGTCTTTAAAACACATAATACACGTTAAACGTCTCTGCTCCGATTAAAGCTTGAACTTTTGTGGTAAACCGTAACAATCCCACCACAAACAATCCTTTTTAGTTTGTATGGGCCACTGATTGAAATTCACTTTCTACATTCATTTGTGAAGTGTAACCAGGATCAACCAACTGCTTTTGCTTGATGCTACTACAAACAAAAGAAGTAATGGCCGTCATAAAGATCTTCAAGACAGTGGGCTGTCAAATGTTTCAGAGGCTCAGACAGGCATCAGTCCTCCATGGAAACGAAAGCACCATGAGCAGATGTGAGGCGAGCGTATGGGAGACATCAGCCCTGCAGGTCAAACGTCCTCAGACAGCGGCTAGAGCAGCAGTACGCCACAAAACTCACCGTGGTTCTGTGTCAGAAACACAAAGAGCAAGTCAGAAAATATACTTAACAAAATCTGAAGGGAAACGTATGATATGAACCTTCAAAATATCATTGCATAAAAAATAATGCAATTAACCGAGGTGTATTATTTGAAATATAACGCGTTTAAAAGAGACATATCAAGTAAGCTTCACGTTGTGCCTAACAACGCACCTTTTAAAACAGACCAAGTAAGAACTACCTTATCAAAAAAGAAAAAAATGGTCTAAGCAAAGTAATGCACATTTTTGGTATGGTTAGCTTAATTGAAACTTTCTCTCAGGTAACAAGCTGAAATCAAAATATACAGTATATGAATGTTAATGTGTGCGTATATAAGGCAGGTCATGTTCCTCCCACAACATGCTTTCACAAGCCTGGTCGATGAAGTGCTATTGAAATGGCGAGGGTATCCTGGTACGAGTTCACAAAACACACACATACACACACACGACCGGAGACTAAAACGGAGAGTATTACAGGAGTGAAAGAAGCAAATGGAAAAGAATTCCCTTAAACAAATGGCCTCTCTCTCGCTCGCACATGTGCACAGAGCGGCTCGTCTCCAAACATCAGCCGAACACTCAGGGTAGGAGGTAATTGCGAGTGGATTAGATCTCTTAATGCACGTGAAGTAGCTGAGAGCAGCAGTCGAGCAGGATGATTGGGTTACACTATTGGATGTTGATAAAACCACAGCGTTGCATTACAGATGGAACATGACGGGCAGCGGAGCAAGCGCTGCTCATTTCAACCAATCAAATGCACAGGAAGATGAGGAGATAGAGGAAGTGACAGGGGTCAGAGAAAACAGCACGAGAGAATGAGAAGAGAAGAGATTTTTCTGAATGCAAGAAAATGAATAAGTAAATGAATATGCACTTAATATGAGCAGGTCAATCCCAGAATGCATGTGCATTTAAAGGGGACATGACATGCACTATGATTCTAGTAAGATATTTTTTAATGTCTCTTAATGCTAACATACAGCAAAACATGTAATATTGTAAGATATTATTACAATTTAAAATGACTGTTTTCTATTTTAATATTTAAAAAAATATATATTTATTTCTGTGATACAAAGCTGAACTTTCAGCATCATTCCTCCAGTCTTCGGTGTCACGATATCCTTCAGAATTCGGTGATCATTAATGTTAAAAAAAACCCAGTGTGATTTCTAATATTTTTGCTTCTTTAAATAGTCATTTCAAAAGAAGCACATTATAAACGTACTTTTTGACAATTTTTTTACCTAAAACTTAAATTCAAGTCTAAGGTGATGCTTAATCAAAGAATCAGAAAGAGTAGGGTAAATAAACTTAATTTCCATCATTTTGTATGTGCTTACGAAACCTTGAATAATATTATAAGTGTACATATAAAAAAATAAAAAAGTATAAAAAATAAATAAATAAAATGAAGGGTTGAATATAAACTAGGGTGACCATACATGTCATTTTTCCTAGACCAGGATTTCTAAATTGCTTTCATTCAAAGTACTTTAAAAGCGTTGTGAAAACATAAGGATCCGATGTCACCGATTGGTCTACACACGCAAACAAAGCCAATACCAAGATATTCTAGGCAACATGTGACCATGGACACCAAAACAAGTCACTGGGATTTATTGTTGCAATATGCAAAAATACATTGTATGGGTCAAAATGATTGTTTTTTCTTTTATGACAAAATATTACAATATTAAGTCAAGGTCAGTGCCACGAGTATATTTAGTAAATTTTCTACTGTAAATATCTCAAAACCTAACCTTGGATTAGCATGATGCTTTGCTAAGAACTTTATTTTGACAACTTTAAAGGAGATTTTCTCAATATTTAGACTTTTTTGCACCCTCAGATTCCAGATTTTCCAAATAGTTGTCTCTCAGTCAAATATTGTTCTATCAAAACAAACCATGCATGAATGGACAGCTAATTTATTGAGCTTTCAGATGACGCACAACTGCATATTTTCGAAAAACTGCCCCTTATGGCTGGTTTTGTGGTCCAAGGTCACATGAGGAATTTTATATCAGTACCTCTTGTGCACTCCTGCGAGCACAGTCTCTCTGAGAGGAAACAGTTTAGGGTAGACTATGGTGAACATGGGCTGACTGCAGCGGTGACAGTGCCCCAGAGGCCACCGAACCACATCCAGTAGACTCTTGGGCAACAGGAACGGTGTCAGGAACCTCACATCTGCACACAAAATGACAATAATTAGGCTGGTGAATGTGAAGGAACCTGATGCTTTGTTGTGGGTTTGTTTGGGACTCTCACCCTTGTCAGTCCAGCTGTGGGACGCATGCAGGACTCTGCACGCCAGCTCCTCCAGAGGCAACACACGCTCAGTCTCGGAGCCGATGGCCTTCACTTCAGGGGGCAGAGGAACAGTCACGTCTCCCAGCGTCAGACAGAGCTGCTTCACATCAGAGATCTGCACAGCTAGACCACACCTGTGCACGCAGACAGATAAATAACATCAAGGGAACACAGATATGTTGAAAACTAACATTAAAAGCTGTATATACTGCCAAATCAGCAACTGTGATACTTTCATAAGTGACTTATAATGTCTGAAAGTCTTGCATTTTTCCACCCAGAATCTATGAATCTCCCTTGGTAAAATGTTTAAAAGTCAATAAGTCAAGTTTACAGATAACAGAACTAGTTGAGAGATTTACTGTAGCAAATCTTTGAAAGATATTTAAGAGTTTTGTTGTCTGTCTGGGGAGAGTGAGCTCTGCTTGCAGGGTTACATGTGTGAAAAAAATCAATGTTGTTTACTTTGAGATGGATGGAAAGTCTGAGCGAAGACTCTACACACATTTTCCAGTAGTTTCTGTGGCACTGTTTGTCCAGTCGCACACAGGAATCTCAATGAGCTCCACTTTGTTGCATGCTGATTCATAATTGTGTTAAATCATCATCAATTTGGATATATTTAGGTGAATACATACTTACAATTAAAATACCAAATGTAATTAGTTACAGAAATATGTGCAAATAATTAGTTGATATTTGAATGGATCTCCTGCTCTACTTTATAGTTATTTTTTAAATGTCAAGTTTGACTACAATAACAAACTCCCTCACTTACCCACTGCAGCCGATGACTTTGTTATAAAGATACGATGGAAGTCCCTTCAGATGAGCGTTGTTGTCCACAAAGACAAACTGCAGCTCCATGGAGCGCCCCAGATCTGACAGAAACATCAGCGTATTAGTCAAATAATTCACCTGGCATTCGTGCAATATACCCCAAAGACATCTAAAGCGTCGAAATCTCTCAACTCTAGTTCTGTACAAGACTTCTCACCCAGGGGCAGTGAAGTCAGGCAGTTGGCGGCCATGGAGAGCTCATTGAGGTCAGGGAGCAGACAGAGCTGTCGAGGAAGGCAGTGCAGCAGGTTGCGGTCTGCTGTCAGGCACTGCAGGGATAGACACCGGTGCAGACGTTCGGGAAGAGTCCTCAGGAGGTTCATGGACACGTCAAGAGTCTCCAGCTCTCTGAGATCTCCCAGCTCTACCATTACAAGCACGTATACATTTCTGATCAACTTTCAATCAGGCAAAAGCAATATATAACCCTAGAGAGTCACCTTATGCCCTCTGCTGGCAACAACAGGAGCTGGTACTTTATGTGACACTGAAAACTAACCAATTTTTTGTTAATACAAAAAATTAATAAATAAAACAAAATCACATCTTCCCATGTGAAATATTCTTACAACTAGTGGAACAATTAACTGTAAAACACTTAGCTTGGAATAACTCACATAAGATAAATTAAAGCCATGAACAGTCTCGGCTTCAGATGAAACACTGCCCAATTAAAATGGAAAATTAAACAATTTTGAAGCAAAGCTTTTAAACAGAGTGTCAAAGAGCTTAATCATTGCCCACAGTCTCTTAATGAAGTTTTCCTCCTCAGAAACATTTAAATTTGTCATGTTGAACACAAAAACCTGGATGAAGTTTAATAACTGCAGGTTTAAAAGCTTCTGCTCATGCAGTTTCTTCACACTTGGCTTTTGAGTGAGAAATTATTTAATGCTGTTAAAGCTGCTTAATTACACGGGAGGGGGGGGGGGGTCTGACAGATAATGTCTATTCATTAAATTGGCTGTTTAACTAGAAAACATTTTTAATTGCAGGAAGGCAGCACTGCATTTATATTCTGCTCTCATTTTTCACGATCCTCTTTAAATGATTCAGTTCGAAGCACGCAGAGGTCCTTCAGGTTTATAACTGCATGTGGAGATAAAGCTAAATTATTTTCTGTTTTAACTGCAGCATGTAAAATATAATTATTTGTATTCAATCCAGTATGCTACTTTTAATATTCTTAAGCATGGTAAAGCAAAAAAAACTACATGTGTGGACATACAGTGGAACGAAATGCTGTGTCTCGCAGGACCACGGTTCTACATAAATAAACATAAACATGAACCTGTTTTTGCTTGTTAATTAAAAGGCTTTCCTGTGCATGTCAGAACACAATAATCAGTAGCTATTATCAGTTTTTTATATGAATGCAGATAAATGTTCACCTTGCGGGAGGAACTTTAGTTGATTGTTGGCCAATCGCAGATGCCGTAATGAGCGCACTTGACCGATCTCTGGACAGATGACCTGAAGAGCGTTGTCACTCAGGTCCAGTGACTGCAGCTTCACTAGATTGCCAATTGCTGGAAAACAACATTATGTATCATGCAATGCATAATGACATTAAAATATTGCTATATACTTATACACTTATGATATAACATTACCTTGAGGAATTATCACAATATTGTTTGAGTGCAGGTACCTAAATAAAGCGATAAATAGATTAAGTAAAAAACAGATTGCAAGACTATGTTTCATAATCTTGTTTTTTATCAAATGTAACCCAAATAATTACATTTTACCAATCTCCCAAAGATTGAGGGACCTCTATTGGACGACAGTAATATTACAGCTGTGCAGCTCACTGACACCAAAAAGAGGTGAATAAAGACGAATACTCACAATTCTATCAGGTTGGGAAGTTTCTGAGCCAGGTTCTCTGGCTGACAGGAGGAAAACGGTATTAGGATGCAAAATATATTTAGAATATTTCAATAAAAAGTGAAGACTAACAACACTGGGAATGAGATCTTACAAGTGTTGTGAGGGAGTTTCTCTTCATGAAGAGACGCTCCAGGAACTGCATCCCTTCATCTTTGAGAAGCTCCACAGGGAAATGGTTGAGGTTTCTGTAGTTCAGGAAAAGATTCTTGTGTCGCTCTTGCTTGGCCATAAAAATGGCTTCATGGAGTTCAGAAGCCATAGCTGTAAGAACCGTCTTTGGCCAAGAGAGCTTTTCCCTCTTTCAGCTTCTACTTTTCCGGCCTGAAAAAAAATATTTTTAACATTTCTTAAAGATTCATAAAGATTTGTTGATTTACACTAACATATACATCAATAAATAAATAAACATATTTAGTAAGAATTAAGACCAAATATACAGAGTAACTGAAAATAAAAATAAAAAGGACAACATTACAAAAATAATATAATAATATAGCTGCAAGCAGCAATTACCGGGGTTCGAGCATTTGAAGGGGTTTGAGGTTGTTTAGGGCAACCTGGATGCATGTCTGTTTGACCAAAGGTCAAAGAATCATAATAATAAATAATAATGATAATAATAAAAATTCTACGCGCTCGAACCCCTAATAAACAATACAAAAAAAAGGAGTAATAAGACTTTAACCCACTGTTCCTACTTGATGTTATCGAATCAAATGTGAGATGTACAGCTATGTATTGTACAGAATGACAGTAACAAGTTTACCAGCAACATTAAAGCGTTATGTAAATGTCAGATACTAAAAATAACGATACACTAACAACAGTATGTACCAATATGCTCAGATAATGATGCTGTACTGTACTGTCATTCAATCTTATAACACTAAACAAGTCTCTACAAAAAAAATCTAATCATCGACTAACGTTAACGTTACTTTGCAATCTCAAATTGTTGCTCGAAACATAAAACTGATATATGCAATACAATCCACGATGATTATGTCAATAATGAATCGTATCTTACACTGCATCTCTGTAGTGAAAGAAATATGAGTTATTTCCTCTTGAAAACCTCTGGAGTTGTTTGTGTACAGCACTAGCCTTCCGTCTGCGAGCAAACGCGTCACTGGATACCGGCAGAGAGCATCATGGGAAATGTAGTGTTTCCCGCGTCAAAAAACACCAGCGACACATTCCAAAGCAAGTAGCTATATAATATACTATAATAATGTGATATGTAATATATCAATTGTATTACTTTTTTCTTAATAGAACTGTTAAGAATACAGTTTAGCTACATTAATATTCATACAATTCATATTATAAGAAAACATAGATAGAGAAATTTTACAGCTAATTGTTGTGAAAATAATACTAATATTAGGCTTTATTAATAAAAAAAAGCATATTCAATGTACAATTTATTTGTCTTTATGAACAAATGGTATGCTTTTGAACACATTTTATGCTTTCAATCAATGACGTTACTATTATGAAGTTATTATCATTAAAAGCTACTGCTATCATATTCATTAATAAAGTTAAAAAATAATGAATAATTTAATTATTTTCATACACAACATTACATGAAAATCCTTTCAGAGACATTTAACCACTGAACAAATTTCATAAATTCATAGAAATAAAAAGACTTGTTCTTAATACAGGTGAAAATATGTGTTTCATTGAATTAAAATAATGTTAATTGAATTAAAAACTAATTATAATGCTGAAATTATTTAATATGCTGTGTTTCGATATCGAATGTATTAAGTATAATGCCAGAGTTTACAGTTCTGCTTGATAATTATTCATCCTACTTAATACACAAAAACAAAGTAATTTATCTATATTATCAGTAATATTTGTTTCGTGAACCACACAATATCTGAGCAATGGTGGTCGCAATTCCAATATCTTAAAGGATAAGTTCACTTTTCAAAAAACTTTTGCTCATAATCTACTCACCCCCATGTCATCCAAGATGTCCATGA
>JAUCMS010000127.1:6664661-6676552 GCA_032357445.1 Enteromius radiatus | reverse complement strand
TTGTATTTATATATACTTAATATATTTGTATGTACTGTGTATATTTATTATGTAAAGAAAAACTTTTATTTTGGATGCGATTAATCGTTTGACAGCTCTAATTTACTATAAATAACCAAAAATACCAGATTTCAATTAAAAAATAAATATATTATAAAAAGTATTAACAGTAAATCTAAGTAAATTCATTGTTTTTGGTCCTTGGTTCTGATTGTTTTTTTTACCCACAAGATATTCACCCAGTATCTATCTATCTATCACACACACACACACACACACACACACATATATATATAATAAAATAGAAAGTATTATTAAATATATTTTTCGATAGTAATAAACTATGTGCCAAACTACTTTATTTATATTTATATTTGTTTAGCTTTATTATTACTAACTGGTAAAAAAAATATATATGTAGTGAAGTTTGATTCAAAGTATTATTATTATAGAGACTTTTTTTTACACATCTTGACCTTTTTTTTAAACAATAAATTACAAATTAATTTGAAATTTCCTAAAACCTTTATTATGTCACTGATCAAAATGCAACAGTCACCTCTGTTCCAAGACGATACTGAATCTCATACAGCAGGATCAGGCCGTTGGGTTTCTGTGGTTCAAGCCACTTCAGGAACACTGAACCATCCAGATGTTCCCAGGTCACAGGGCCAGGAATGTCATCGGCTCTTTCTACAAGAAAGTGAAGATACAATAAGATTTATCTTTGATGTGTTTGAATACAGCGCTTCACCCTCGATTCCATGTTAATGTCTAGCTCTTACCTGCCGCTTTGGTGCGGGAAAAGATAAAAGCTGCTGCACTGCAGTGTCGAACCTCTTTGTTGCAGGCGTGCACATCTATGCGGTAAACTGTGAAGGGCTGCAGGCCGCCGATGTCAGCACTACGCTCCTTTACCTTCTTCTCTATGAAGGAAAATTCCTGTCTAGGCGGCTCATCATCTGAGAAGTTTCCCTCAGTTATGTTCCAGTTTCCCGCCAATAGAGTGTGGATGGAAGTAGCATTGGCCACACCAAACAGATCCCGTCGACGCCTGTCAGGAGGTCTGGAGCCAAAGAGATGAGACAAATTGAAGTAACACCGTACAACTTCAAGTTTAAGATCTGACTTTATTTAAAACATTTATAGTAATTTTCATAAAAAAACACACATAGGTATACCTCAACTATGAGGGACAAAATGAGCGAAAAAAAATCCAGAAAATCACTTCTGTAGGATTTCTAAAGAATTTCTTTGCAAATTATGGTGGAAAATAAGGATTTGGTCAATAACAAAATTTCATCTCAATACTTTGTTATATACCCTTTGTTGGCAATGACAGAGGTCAAAGGTTTTCTGTAAGCCTTCACAAGGTTTTCACACACTGTAGATCTCCTCTAGAGCAGTGATGTTTTGGGGCTGTTGCTGGGCAACACAGACTTTCAACTCCCTCCAAAGATCTTCTATGAGGTTGAGATCTGGAGACTGGCTAGGCCACTCCAGGACCTTGAAACGCTTCTTATGAAGCCCCTCCTTCGTTGCCCGGGCGGTGTGTTTGGGATCATTGTCTTGCTGAAAGACCCAGCCACGTTTCAAGTGAGGTTTCCCTCAAAATCTCACGATACATGGACCCATTCATTCTTTCGTTTACACTGATCAGTCGTCCTGGTCCCTTTGCCGAAGAACAGCCCCCAAGCATGATGTTCACAGTAGGTGTGGTGTTCTTTGGATGCAACTCAGCACTCTTTCTCCTCCAAACACGACAAGTTGAGTTTTTACCAAAAAGTTCTATTTTGGTTTCATCTGACATTCTCCCAATCCTCTTCTGGATCATCCAAATGCTCTCTTAGCAAACTTCAGACGGGTCTGGACATGTACTGGTTTAGGCAGGGGGACACGTCTGGCACTGCAGGATCTCAGGAGTCCCTGGCGGCGCAGTGTGTTACTGATGATAGTCTTTGTTACTTTGGTCCCAGCTCTCTGTAGGTCATTCACTAGGTCCCTCCATGTGGTTCTGGGATGTTTGCTCACAGTTCATGTGATCATTTTGGGGTGAGATCTTGAGTAGAGCCCCAGATCGAGGGAGATTATCAGTGGTCTTGTATGTCTTCCATTTTCTAATAAATGCTCCCACAGTTGAAATCTTGCTTGTCTGTAAGTGACCAAATACTTATTTTACGGAGGAATTTTTTTTGGTCTTTTTTTGGAAGTTAAATGTTTTTATAGTGCTGTCAAATAATTAATCAAATAATTTGAATAAAGTTTTTTCTTACACAATATATGTGCGTGTTCTGTGTATATTTGTTATGTATATATGAATACACTCACATGCACGGAAAGATATGTTATTTCGGTATACTAAATATATTTATACGTAATATAAATTATATTGGGTAAACCATTTTTAACCCCATTTTTGAACATGTGTAACAACCACATGGCTGTTCTCCCATGAGAGCAAGTTACTCTCATCCATGCCAAAGCAATCACGGATCCTGTCCTCAGATGATCTGGCAACAGCTCCATCCCCCTGAATCCCTCTCCACACACACACACACACACACCACAGCTGGTCTCCATTCCTTGCCCTGCTATCACTCACACACACTGGAGCGGTTTGTCACTCAACTCCCTACAAGCTGCAAGTCCTTCCTCCGCTTGCTGGAAACACACATCCTACCACCACAGATGGGTTGAGCTTGTCTGAGAGCATGTGGCCAAAGAGATGATATGAAGCTATACATCCCTCTGTATATGACAGGATAAGCTGGCTCGAGTCTTATATATATATATATATATATATATATACACATTCGTATAATCGCTGAATGAAATATAAACTTATCTCATACTATAACATTGTTCAAACATTTGGGGTTAATATGATTTTTGTTTTTAAGAAATCTATATTTTTGTATACAATATTTTTTATTCAGAAGGTATATATTAGACAGAATTTTAATTGTGTTACAAATTTTCAAATAAACTCCATTCTTCATTAGTTCATTAAAGAATTCTGGAAGATTAAAAGACTTCTAAAATCAGCATATGAGAAGGATATTTCTGAAGTATCATGTGACAATGAAGACTGGTGTAATGATGCTAAAAATGTAGCTTTGCAATATAGGAATAAATTACACTTAAAAATATATTCATATAAAAACAATTGCATTTATACTGTATTTTGCATTAAAGAAAACAGTCTTGGTAAGCACAACAGACAGAAAAAAATCATAATAAATTAAAAATCATACTTTTAGCCAAATTTTGAAATGTTTCAGTTTCACCTTTCATATAATGTTACATTCATAAGAACAGAATCCATTATATAAATATTATATATATATATATATATATATATATATATTATAGTATACTAATATTTTATAATGTAGTTATAAAATTATATAACTATAAAAAAAACAAAAAAAAACAAGTAAAAATATAATTATTTTTGTTGTTAATGCATTGTTTAATGTATTATGTATAAAATCATTATATAATTACACAGTACATTTTTATGCATATATGCATGTATTATATTTATTTATTTAAAGCCTTAATTTATCATTAGTATTTATTTATTAATTGACAGATTGAAAACCAAACATTTGGGAAAAGCCCCATGATTGAAGGTATCAAATGTCTCTAAACTTTAAGACCAAACATCTTTTTCGTAAGTACCACTATAGCACAAGTGGTAAGCTAGCAGCCCATTCCGGACATTTCCACTCTCTAAACCAGTGACTTTCCCTCTTATTCTCTGTCCCTTCTGTTCCCACATCCCTGTGAAACAGCTTTCTCATTCTCTCTCGATCCTCTTTCTGCGTCTCCCTCCATGCAGAGCGGCACTCATTGATCTGTGCGCTCTCCGGCTGTAGGGGAACTTCCCTTTATTTCATTGGTATTCCAGATGGCATTACTGTGCATTTCCTGGCAGCCGAGTGGTTTGAGGGGGGATACGGCAAGCGAACGGATATGATTTCCTCTCCTTTTCTTTTCCCCCCTTCTTCCCACTCTGTCCAAATCCTGAACTTCGAGGGAACTCGAGGCACTTCCCTCAATATCTCGGTTTTCAATAAAAACAGATTGTGCTGGCGCGGGTACAGACATACTTCTCAGCTGCCTGACATAGTTCTGGCACTGCTGCTTTCGTCGTCAGCCAAGCAATGACAAACACGCAGAGGGAGGAGAAAAAAAAAAACGTTTAAAAAAAGGCCAGACAGAGCTGGATGATCTAGTCCCGAATAACGCAGGCCAGGGTGGAGAATCGATGCCATTCTTCTGTCCTGAAACTTGAATTCACAGATGCACTGATTTCAATACAAGCTCGCTCAGGTACACGGCGATTTTGGCGCTCTCGGCGGGACACATGTTGATAATAGGATACAGATGTTGCTCCTCATTTTAGCACAGAACATTTAATGTGTTACACCTTTGAGATCAGAGAGAAAACGCGGCATACGTAGTCATTTACATTCGTTCTCCTGTGCTATCTAGATCCAGACCCAAGAACTCGAAGCACACCATTACTAGTACCAAAGGCGGAGGGAAACAATTACTGAGGGAATGCTGAAAATGTTCCAAAACAACCTCTCAGATAAGAAACAAAAGAGCCATTACAAATGCTAACATCGAGAGACATCAAGAGTCCCTTTCAATCTTCATCTTTAAAATCATGAAAGGTTAACATGGATTTATTGACTATTGAAGGTTTTAATTTGGAGTTTAATGGATGTTTTTTTACTGGCTGATGCATCAAAACTTGGATGAGAAGGAGGTCACATGTTCTATGAGGCTTCAACGCCAACATTCATTTTAAAGTTGTTGCCAACTAAAGAAAAGGTAATGCTTATGTCATTCCAAACCTGCAGGCTGTGATTTTTCTGTGAATTACAAAGGAATATATATATATTTTTTATTATTGTTTATTTATTTTTGTTCAGCCATTACTTATAGATATAAAAAGTAACTGGAAAATCTGGCCAATAATTAATAGGTTGATACTTTGTTTTAAAATCAATAATATGAACAAAAACTTAATCATTAAAAAATAATAATAATTTTAAATTAAATTAGCAATAATGGCTTCAAAATGATGAAATAATGAAATATTTATGATCCAATAAAAACACATAATTGATTATTTACTTATAATGAAATAAGTAGAGTGTAATGTTAATATAACATTTTTGTAATATTTCACATTACTGTTATTACTCTAAAATTTACTATAAAAAAAAAAGTAATTGCAACTTTTTCTCAGAATTATGGAGATATTAACTCACAATTGTAAGTTTATATATAACAATTCTGATAGGGGAAAAATACAGAATTGTGAGACAAATTTTGAATTGCAAGGGAAAAAAGTCTGAATTGAGAGTTTCTCTCTCATAATTCTTAGAAAAAAAAAAAGTTATAATATATTGTAAACTTGCAATCGCAAGAAGAAAAATACTTTTGTGAGATAAAAACTTTAAAATGAATAAATAAATGTTTTAACTGTGAAGTAAAAACTGACAACTTCTTGTTATTTTTGGAAAGAGTAATAATCATACTCCCAAGTTTACCTGGGGGTGAATATGGCATTGTGCAGGAAATTCTCAAAAGCTTTGCGGTAGTAGGTGTCCTCCTCGATTCGCTTCAGATCCTCCTCGGTTTTAGGACATGTACAACAGGGGACTTTGTCCCGCCCCCCCATTTCAGGATTGGTGGGTTTGGTGTCCTCTATTTCCGTCAAACCCGTGGCTGAAATCCTGATTGGGATCTTTAGTTCTGCAAAGAAACAACACAAACATGGTTACATTTTTCTAGCAGTGACCTTTAGTGACACAATCTGCTATTATTTCAATATGCTCAAAATGTAAATTCAGAAAGCGCCACAGAAAATCAAGCAAGCAAGCAAATTATGTTGAATGGCTTGAATATGCTGCACATTATTTTATTATTTTATTAAGCTTTAGGCATTTTTAAGACCACTGGATGCTTAGATGTTTGCAGTAAGACATTTAACCGTTTCATGGTCACAACTGCTAATGGGGAAATGGTGTAATTTAGAGCAGACCCTTGGAGCAGTAGTTGTGCTGGTAGAGCTCCCGGTCCTCGCCCTGCTGCTTCCAGCGGAGCAGGTAGTAGGTGTTGTTTCCGTTCGGGAATACAGGGGGAGACCACCGCACCACCAGCTTTGATGAAGAATTAGAGTACGCACGAATGTCTACAGGCATCGAGGGTGCTGGAAAGGAAAAAAACAAAAAAGTTCTTCATTAAGCAACACAAATGTTTACTTCAGAGCAAATCCCCTTTGGAGAAACCTATGGAAAGTCATGAATCATGCCTTCTGGGGTTTGAGCCTACAACCAATGACTGACTTCCACGCTGCTAAAAATCCTATTCTTAATCAGCAAATGAACATATCAAAACGTTATTAAAACACTGTTTACTTGAAAAGCAAAACACGCATAGCGTGTGCACACTAGCATTCAAAATTATGGTGATGGTTAGATTTCCCTTCATGTTATTTGGCCGTAGCTGCAGTAAGAACAGTAATATTGTCAAATATTTAAATAATACAATTAGTGCTGACATAACAATTGTGATATGTATAAATACAAATACATTCAGAATATTAATATAATTTAGATAATAAATATATTTAATATACAAACATACAAATATTTACATGCGTGTGTGTATTTATGTATACATAAATGCATAGTACACACATTTTACGCAAACAATGTATAATAATTAAAATGTTCCTTGATGTAAAGCTGAATTTTCAGCATCATTACTCCAGTCTTCACTGTCATATGATCCTTCAGAAATCATTTGAATACGCTTATTTGATGCTTAAGAAATATTGTTTAGAATTATACACATATAATATATAAATATATAATATATAAACTGTCATTTTTGATCAATTTAATATGCTTAATCATTTAATATGTTTTATTTTTATTATCTTCTACACAGAGAAACAGACTGAGATGTACAGTATGTAATAAAAGTATTTTATAGTATTAATCCATTCACATATTTTTCACTTAAAGCAACAAAAACAACCAGACAAAATAAAAATAGCCAAAATAGATCAACTGACTTATTTCTACTTTTCAAATTCACTAAATTCAAATCTAGACTATATCTGTATTTCCAATCTTTTAATCAATCTAAATATGCTAATTAAATCATAACAAAATGTTAAATAAAGTAAAAAAATGTCAATTAAAAAAAAAAAAAGGAAAGGAAAAATGTAAATGAGAGATTTGTGTCTTGGATTGGATTCTTTAATATCTTATGCAACTTTGCTTTTCGGTTCATTCGTCGTTTTTGATATTGGGGATGTTTTGATATTGTAAAGGAACACAGAATAAGTGTCAGTCGTGTCTGACCTAGATCTAGTACCTTACCTGATGGTTTAGTCCGAATGTATACCACTTCACTCTTCGCCCCAATACGCTGTCTGTCCTTGTCCCTGTCCCTGTCCTCCACGACTAGTGTTACAGCTTTAACAAAGATAGCATACTGAGTCCAGGGCTTCAGCACGGACAGCTTAACACCCGGGTTCTGGGTTTGGTTCTCCTGTAAATCCACGTCGACCATGTTCCAGCTGTCAGATCCACAACCGTCCTGACCGTCAAACTCTGTGAGGTTCTGGAAAGGCCTGCGAGAGGGAAAAAAAGACTATTTACAAAGCTGCTTGAATTCTTTTAATGGCATTGAGAAAAGCAGCTCATAATAATCTGAATAAATGAACAAAACTGAATAAAAAGCAAGACTTACGCTTCTTTGTAGTATATGATGAAACTGACAAGGTCTCTGGAGTTGGGCGGTCGAAAGCGATCCCATGTCAATTTGATTGTATTACTACTCGTGGTATTCGATATGAACTTGAGAATTTTACTCCCACCTAAGAAAAAACGAATCGGCATTAATATGGGCATACAGGTATGCTCATTTATAACTGTATAAGTTGAGAACAAATAATAATTTACAGCTTGCACGGCCTCCGTTGTTGCGGAAATCTCCTTCCAAAAACTTCTCCTTTATTCCCGTTTTCTCCCACATTTTGTGGATCTCGGACATGCAGAGTTTGGGGTTCAAGCGGAAATAGAGTTTTCCAGCATTAATGGTGAGATTGTGCTGGGACCAGTCCCACAACAGCTGGAGATGCTGGTTATCCAAGGCAGCAAAGGCATACATGCTGAAGACAACATAACAATAAATTAATCAATGAGTGACTAAAACAGAAAACAACAACAAAAAATATGCATTTAAATGCAGGATTGAAACAACAAAACTACTATTGTCCAGGACAGTATGTGACCCTGGACCACAAAACCAGTCATAAGGTAAAATTTTACAAAACTGAGATGTATATATCATATAAATAAATCAATAATGGTTTGTTATGATAGGACAATATTTGGCCGAGATTCATCTATTTGAAAATCTGGAATCTGAGGGTGCAAAAAAAAACTAAATACTGAGCAAATCACCTTTAAAGTTGTCCAAATTAAGCTTTCTTAATGCATATTACTAATCAAACATGACATTTTGATATGTTTACAGTAGGAATTTTACAAAAAATCTTCCTGGAACATGATCTTTACTTAATTTCCTAATGATTTTTAGCATAAAAGAAAAATCTATAATTTTGACCCATACAATGTATTTTTGGCTATTGCTACAAATATACCCCAGCGACTTAAGACTGGTTTTGTGGTCCAGGGTCACATATACACTATAAAATACAAGCAACTTGAGGCATATTAGCGTCTGATAGAGATGCAAAAGTAAGTAGGGTTATTATAGTTAACTAAAAGCAAAAAAATGTAAATTAAATCATAAAATCTGTTGTTTAACTTACTAAAAAACTAAAACAACATAATAAAATAAAAAAAAAATAAAAAATTTGGACTAAAAATTACAAAAACAAAACTATTAAAAATGTACATAAGAAAAGAAAATAAACACTAAATAATATAAATTAAAACAAAAAAAGTCTAGATTTCAAAGCAAATCACTAAAAATATACATATTCTGACAGACAAAAAATAACAACAACAATATAAAATAATATTATTTATACTGTAAAAAATCTAACAATAAAAACTATAGAATAACTATAGTATTCTTTATTTTTTTAAGGATTGAGTTTAATGAATTTCATGGGCCTGGAAATCACAAGTTTTTAAATTCCCTGATGTTTTTAGCTTTTCCATGATCGTGAGAACCCTATTTTTTTAATTGGTATGTGTCCTATGGACTGTAACGTATAGTTTACCTATTGCAAGCGTCTGCTGTGGTGAAATACACAGACCTTCCCCTCTATATCTCACTAGCATGGTTTTGTACACGCAAAAGAAACTTTCATAAATACCTGAACTCTGTGTATATGAAGCTGCAGTATGTTTGAGGCCATTACTTGACATATGCACTGATGATTCACAAGCATTGACGTAAATGATCATAAAAGATAAACAGCTTCAGTAAAAGCTGCGCTTGGTATGTAAGCACTTCACATGCATTAAGAGCAAGTGTTTCTTTTAACCCTACAGCAACACCTGAAAGCTTTAGTCTGACACACACACTTATAGACAGATTCGCTGTCTAATCCACAAGCTCTATTTGATGCATTTATCAGACGGTTATATTACAGCCCTGATGTTTGTTTGGAGATGCACGTTTAAGGGAATGTTAACAGAACGGATTTATAAATCTTGAATATGTGGATGGAGGGCTTGTTTGTTTATATTTGTCTCCAAAAGCAATCCCAGAGCTCAATTTAGTCTTTCGTAACAACATGGCACAGAGAGGGCTGTTTTGATCCGTCTTGAAAATGGGACAACAGTAAACAAACAGGGATTGAATTAAATTACACATTTCTTCTATGACGCACAGGACCCTTTCTGTTCAAGGAAAAGTTTAATGTTAATTCTGTACGTAATTACGCCGATTCACCATTATAACCAACAACAGGCATGCCATCAGCTAAGGGCAGAAAATAGAAGAAAAACCTATAATAATAATAATAGCAATACATTTCCTGTTAAAAAACTAATAAATGCAGTGTATTGAGAAACTACTTTTTCTAAATAATAAAATTAAGCAGCAAATAAATATAAAACAACAGTATTTATATACAATAACAACAACAGCTTGCACTGAGGAACACTACATAAAATAAAGTTATTAAATTATCCAACTATAATTATAATTTTTAAAAAAACGTATACAATATTTTTGCAACGTTATGTACATATTATTATTATTTAACAATAATTACTGTTACATTAAAATAATATAGGAATATCTTTATAAAATATAATTACGATAGTTAATTATATAATTATAATTATCCTAATTCTATTAATGTTATTTATATAATATAATATAATATGCAGCATGCAACATAATAATGTAGTATAATTATTAATACAACCATTTTTAGAACAATTATTATTATTAAATTACATGGGTCATACTTCTCTGATCAGAAGACATGGAAAAATCCCATTCTTGAACATGTAAGTCCTACTTTCATTCCTACTGTAAAGCTTAAACATTCGATAACATAAATATATTACTGACAACCAATTCCAAATTCTGACCTTGTTTCGAAGTAGCCCCGCCCACCACAAAACCTCACTGGTCCGCAATCCTACCATCACGACTATTCATTTAACATCACATATCATCCTTTTGAGCAGTTTTGAATTAAATATAGTGGAAAGTGTCAAACTCAAATCTTACTCCTCCCATAGTTCCTCTCCATGGATGTATCTGAGGCTCTTGAGGAAGGAGAGAGAGCTCAGGGCATGAGATGAACGTATCTTAATGTAACCCGTCACCGTCTTGATGAGTCCCAGGAAGTTCTCCAGCTCCGAGGCTATGTTAGCTAGAGAGAGGGAGAGAAAGAGTTGGTCAGCGGGCAGGCGTACAGCAGTCGTTAATTGAGCAGCCGCAGATACTCACTGCCCCGGCGGATGTTGATATGCAGGTTCCCTTTGATAACGGTGCAGCCTTTGAGGGACTGAGCCGCGTCCACCGAGTCAATGACCTTTTCATCACAGATCTTGTCACACAGACCATCACAGGCCGTGCAGAACATGCTGCTAGACACACAAACAGAAGATCACCGCCAAACCAACACGGATCATCCAAATATCTCACTTTCACCATATCATGTGACCTTTAGCTCGGTGAAAACTAGAGTCTGAGAGCATATGACTGGTTTGTTCTGAGCTAATCAGACGTGTGATTTTTGAGTTTAACTGGGTAACGCATTTCATTAGGCCTGTCTGATTGCGTTGCAGGATGTTAACACTATAGTCAAATCTCTCTGCAATGATTGTTGCGGAAAATTGCTAAATTTAAAAGAGTACTATGCTCTTAGTATTAGCAAATTAGTCCATTATTACTTAAATATATTGCATTTAGTTTAAACACTCAGAGAGCTGTGAAATGAATGTGTCGAACTTTGTAAATGAGGTGTAGTCTGAATCTGAGGTATTTCTGCACTAGAAGAAACCAAAAAGTCTATTTATCAGATATTACACATATTTAAAACAAGGGGTGGAACTATGAAAATAAATAATAAAAGCTGTAAAATTTAACAATGAAAAACGAAGGGAAAATACTTGACAGGCATAGCAGAATATAAGCATTTCAGAAAATGTTTAATGGTTTTTGATTGGATTTATTTGCTAGACACTAGGGTTAGGCGATGTCGACCAATATGGCATCGACGATGTTTGATGTGAAACATCGTCGATGGACGATGATATCGTCACTGAACGGGGGGAATTAAGGGGAATTAAGAATGAATTCTTAGTTAATTGATTGTAGCCTCCCGTTTCCAGTATCTGATCCGCATGTTCTCTGTT
>JAUCMS010000127.1:6654156-6664561 GCA_032357445.1 Enteromius radiatus | reverse complement strand
ATCCAACCAACAGTCTCAGAAGCTTTTGCTAGAATGACTAAATACAAGCGTGAAAGCGAAAGATGGAAGCAGTGCACCGAGGCTGTGACCCGCTATATAGTGTGATTAAGCGTATGTTTTCGCAAGCTGGTTGCTGTGGCTGCGGGGGGCGGAGCGGAGGATCGCGATGCCAGCACAGCATCGCGATGTCTATCGTCCATCGGCGATGGACGATGGCATCGTCTATCGACCCAACCCTACTAGACACTATACAAACAATAGTACTATAAAAAATTATAAGAATTTTCTAATTTATTATACTTTAAAAATGTAATTTTAACACTGATGCAAAACTGAATTTTTTAGCATGATTGCATCTTCAGTGTCACAAGATCCTTAGAAATCATCAATCAAGACAGTTGCATACATTATATGTGTACCCTGTGATATGATATTTGGAGGGAAAGCTCAACAGGATTTATTTGAAACCGAAATCTTTTGTAACATATGAATGTATTTATTGTCAGTTTTGATCAGTTTAACGTGTCCTTGCTGTATAGTATTATTTATTTACACTACATGCTTGAGTCATTTGCTAACTGAAATAATATTTTTTATATAAACATAAAAACATAAATGATTTTCCAAAACTCTAAAGCAAATTCAGAATATACTCAAAACAGAGCACTTCAATTTCATGTTGGACAATTAAACTAAAACACATAAAAACACAACCGAACAACAGAAATAAGAACTCACAAATGTCTTGATTTTTATCGCTAAAATTACTACTGTTCATCAGTCACACTTTCAAAGCGAGTAAAGTTCAGAGGTTGATACCTGCGGTTTTCATCACGAGTGAAGCCGGGTGGGCAGTCGGACATACACTCCCCTCCGTGGATGACGAAGCGGTCGTAATCAGGCAGGTGGACCCTGGAGCAGAAGTCCTTGGTGATGCAGCGCCAGCCCTCAAACTTGTAGGTGCCGTGCGGACAGTCCTCCACGCAGCGGCCCTCGTGATAGTAGTGCTGGCAGGCAGCACAGGCCCAGTCGTTGTCGGCCACAGAGCAGCTGCCCAGGCACTGCGGGTGACAGCACTCACCCGAGTCCGTGCACGCCCGCTGCCCACACCACCTCGGACAATCTGGAGGGAACACACAGGGAGGGAAACGCTGATGAGAAACATTTTCAAGAAAACTACACTCAAACACTACAGATGAAACTTTTACACAGTCTTTTGTAATATCAGAAGGTTTCTATGATTTACTTTGTTGGTATTAATAGTGATTTTAATGTTATGTAATGTAATTACTAAATATTTGTTTTAGTGCAGTAAAATGATTTATCGCAATTAATTAAATCCAAAATAAAAGTTTTATTATTACATAACATACAGTGTGAATGTGTACTGTGCATATATATATATATATATATATATATATATATATATATATACATACGCATTTAGATATTTAGGAAAAATATGCTGTTATTTTTTAAATAAATTTATATTAAATATTAATATATAAATTATATAATATATTTTCAAAATATATACTGTATGAGTGTTTATTTATATATACATACATAAACACTGTACACATATATACAGTATATAAAAACCTTTATTTTGGATGTGATTAATCACGATTAATCATTTGACAAAACTAATTTGTTTAAAATTACTACAAAACAACAACTCTAGTAATTTTTACAAATGTAAAGCAATTATTTATTTTTAAATTTTAAAAATTAAGAAAATTAAACACTGTGCAACAAATACGATCCTAATGTAAAAATATTACATTATATATATATATATATATATATATATATATACGTGTGTGTGTGTGTGTGTGTGTGTGTGTAATATTATATTAAAAATTATTTTAATATACGTATGAAAAATATTGAATTGTAATATACAACCTAAAAATAAGAGGTTGAATGAATATGAATAATAATTAAACAATAATAGATAACAGATATCTTTTTTCATTGTGCATTTAAACTTCAATCAAACTGCAGTTGTGTTATTTTGATTAAAAACAAAAAAACACAAAGCTAAATGATAAATAATTATTAATAAAGTTTATTATTAATTAATCACTTCTGAAAATCACCTGACTGATCTGTTTTTGTAAATAAACCCTTCATATATATATTTTTAGTTACATGAGTCATGGTAGTCTTTTATTTGGAGACTAATAAAAAAAGAGATCTGTGAAGATGAATGATAAACAGAAGGTGATGGGGTAAAATTAGACCTAACTGCTTTCAGATCCTCCTTGCAAGATTCATTTTTAACTAATCTACAACATTCAGGAAGTCAAACGCAGGCTCAAATAAAGCTGGTTAATTTCCTGACCCGGCTGTGAGGTTAAAAGCTTGGCTTAAGCCCAAGCGGTTTGCAGCTCTGGGTCAGGCTCATGTTATAACACGTCCTCGCCCCGTTACTGTCTATTTCCTCTCGACCTCCGTGGTGTCTTTCAAGCTTGACTGATAAAGGTTACTGCAAACAGCCCCAAGGATACAATGCTGTACAGTTCACAAACAAGTACAGACGCATACATCACCAGAGTCACAGGATTCCTTTACGTATATACACTTCCTTCTGCCAAAAAACTACTTAAACTATCAAAACCTATGACCTCATCACCATTAAACGCTGTGAGCGGGTCGAAAAGAACTTAGCAGAAATGCAGAAAGTCTCATTAAAAACTACATACATAATTATATAGTGTAAAGTGCATGAAAATCATAGCACCACAACGCAAACAGCCACCAGTTCTCAGATGCTACTCCAGAGAATACTTTACAATCAGAAATAAACTCAAAGTTTAATAGAAGCAATAAAAAAATCTGTTCAAACAAAAACAAATTAAAATAAAACAAACAAACAATCCAACACACACTGCAAGCCTATGCACACAAACGCCTGTGAAAAATAATGAACCTTATATTAAAATAATGCTGTCAAATAATTTATCACGATTAATAGAATCCAGTTATTTATTTATTTTTTACATAATGTGTATATTTATTATGTATATATAAATACAAACATATACATTTTGAAAATATTTACATGCATTTAGATTCATATCATTTATATTATATATAAAATTTTAACTAAAATAAATGTTAAATATATAAACAAATAAAGGGAGGGGTCCAAAAAGTGTTTTTTTTGTTTTTTTTTTTATAAATACCACTGAAAATCTCTTTTTGAGAGAAGCACTACCACTCTTATAAGGAAAATGTTAAAATAAAATAATAACCCATCGTATAAGTTAATGCATGGGTAAAAGATTGAGTCTGCATTAAAATAATTTCTCAAAAGTGATTTTACGTCCATAGAAAGCACTTTCAGTGCAAGTAAAGTGTCTACTTTTAAGGTCTCAAAAAAGTTTTTGGAGAATAAAATGCCAAAAGTGATGTTACAATGCAATTCAGTGTAACACAAGATTTACATAAAAATTTTACTACATGCTTATTCTGACTTGTTCATATTAAAATGTATAAAAGAATAAGGAAGCATGTTAGATTTCATTGTGTTTTAAATGAGTAAAATAATCTTACTGACAGACAGTGGCAAAAAAAAAAAAAAAAAAAGATTACAACATAGTAGTATTTGGGATGAAAGTAATTAAAATTTTAATGTGCCAAATTAATTTTTGTTGTAAATATGCCTGACAAGATTGTTACACTGACATTTTAGTGAGCAAATTTAGAAAATCAAGCAAAAACATGTTATTTTTATTTTTGGCTCACAAAAAACCCCTGCAATTAATTTAAACAGAAAACTTTAATTTAGTATTACACTTATTACTTTTGATTAAACCTTTTTTTGTTTTTGACCCACATGCTAGTGGAAATTTTTTTTTTGGAAAAAAATAAATTCACAAAAAATAATTCAACATATATATAATGTTAATAAATAATTATTTTCCATAATTTTTGCCATTCTTTCAAATAAATCAAACCCGATATATTCTTTATTAAATGCACCTGAAAAAAAGTAAATAAAAATGCAACTATCAAACCAAATGAAAATGTGCATTTGTCAGCTTGCAGACACACAAACATTGACTTTTCCTGCGGTCAGCTCTTTTTCCCCTCATTCTCGTATGACACATACACTGCATGTGTTAAAAGCGCAAAACCCAGCCCCACTGTACACACAAATCCAGTCCGCGTTTTCCATCCAACTGAGACTATGTATAATTCGACCAGTCCTCTGCTATCATTCTAAATAAGAGCGCATTGTAACAGGGGAGAGGAAAAACTGATTCAGGTCAGAGCACCAGCAAGGAAAACACCAGCTTTAGCACAAGAATGGCCTACATTTAGCACAGAGAAACGATCTCTCCTTACGTGCTCATACTACAGCCTGGGAGGCACGAAACTGGCTTTCCAAGCGGCCACGAGGAGACGGCTCGCATGTCTCGGAGAAGCCACTGAAAGACTATTTACTTTTGTTTTTTAAAATGTTGGCCTTTCCACAGCGCCAAAGGTCTGATGGGTTTGAGGGAGGGTCTCTGGGAACGCAGGAATTCGGGTAACCTTACAGCGGGGTCGAGCGAGGCCAAGGGGAGAAGAAAGGCTGGATGCAAAAACATTCTCAAGCTGTACATGCAACAGTCATCCTGGAGGACGCTTGTAAATAAAAACAGCTGATGAGAGTTAAACGATAACGCTTGTGCAGTAACGCATGTTTAAAAACCTAGCCTGAGGTTTAATGAGTATCTGAGTTACTCCTGATCACAAGCAACGTTCAAAGAGCAAATTCTTGACAAGAGAATCATGTGTTCAGCTTCAAATAAATACATTTACAGTTAAAGGGACAGTACCCCAAAAATCGGTCATTGTTTACTCTCCCTCATGTTGTTTCGATCATGTTTTGGTCATTTTTCATTAAACACAAAAGAAGATATTCTGAAGAATGCTGGTTGTCGGTAGCCATTAGTAGTGCTGTCAAACAATTAATCACCATTAATTAAATCGCATCTAAAATAAAAGTTTTCGTAATAGTTACAGACTAGGTATTGGGTAGGATTAGGGATGTAGAATAAGTTATTAATATATACTTAATTAGCAGTAAATGGCCAATATTCTAGTCATACGCATGTTAATAAGCGTAACCATAAAATAAAGTGTTACCAAAGAACACAAAACCAGTGTTAAGTTTCTGGGGTATATTTACAGCAATGGCCAAAAATACATTGCATGCATCAAAATTGTAGATTTTTCCTAATATTAATAAAGATCATGTTCCATTAAGATATGATGTCAATTTCCAACATCTCAAAACTTTTTGATTAATGTGTATTGCTAAGGACCTTTTTTAGCACCCTCTGATTCCAGAGTATATCTCAACCAAATATTGTCCTATCCTGACAAACCATAAATCAGTGGAAGCTTATGTATTCAGAAATTTTGAAAAATTGACACTTATCACTGGTTTTGTGGTCCAGGCTCACGTTTGTGCGTGTACTGCTGCATATATTTATTACGCATATATTTAAGAAAAGAAATGGAATATATGTATAATAAATATAGGTGTGTATTTAAATATACATTGTATATAATGTACACAGTACACCCACAGGAGCTAAATAAAATACTATGGAAGTCAACGGCTACCACCAACTTGCATGTGAGTAAATGATTACAGAATTTATATTTTCGGGTGAACTATCCCTTTAAAAAAATAAATAAATAAAAAATAACAGGCAGAAAACTCTGAGGTCAGAATCCATCTGTTTTGCTTCGAGTTAACGGCAAAGAACTGTTTTAGCTTTCATCAGGTCATAATGAAGACGACCCAGCTCATTTTGGCTGACTGAGATACGTCTTCAGCTAAGGACACTTACAGTGAGTATTCACAAGGCCACCGTGCTGGAATCTCAGTTAGTCTAAACACGGACAAAACAAAACAGAACCAGACACCCTTGACTGAGCGCTTTTGTCAGGGAACCTAGAGAACAAGTTTAGACTCTGAATGCTTACTAAAACAGGATAGTTGTACATTACTAAAAGATAATTCACACTTTATTTTACATAGCACATGCAGTTTTCTCAAGGGCACTATGTGATAACTCATGGAGGGGATCTTTTGATACTTCAGCTTACAGCCTTTCAGCCGCTAACCTACTTCTTTACCAGTACACCTGCTATTGTATATAAAAAGCATGTGAAACACTTTGACTGAACCAATTTTTTCCCCCTGTATTGACGTTAATCGCTATTCCAATGCTGGATATAAAGGGCTCATCCTTTTTTAAAATACACAAAATGTTTAAAAGTTTTGGGTCAGTATGTTGCTTGTTTGTTTTTTTCCTTCTGTTGTGTCTCTTACAGTAAAAACTGTAATATTGTGAAAAATGTTAACCTCTATTTCAATATATTTAAAAAAAATAATTTATTACTTGATGCAAAACTGAATTTTCAGCATGATTGCTTAATTAGTCTTCAGTGTCACAGGATCCTGCTTTTGAGGAAACCACAATCATTTTTTTTTATTTCAGGAGACCAGCAATTTTTTAAAAAGCAAAAATCTTTTGTAATATATATATATATATATATATATATATATATATATAAAAAAGTGTATGATGATAACAGTATAACAGTATAGCCAATAGTTCTCTTACGTTTCAAAGTCACACCTGCTTGTTGTAGCATGGATGCTCTTTAAATAAAATCTATATTTTTTTTACATTTCACTTCACTTTTGCAAACCATTTTAGTTTAATGCATTACAAATATCAGAGCATGCATAACCCTCATTTACTACAGTTGAATGACCATGAACACCTGGGCTAAGGAAATGTTGGATGTTCATTCTCCATACGGGAGCTGATCAAATATCAGATTACTGTCTGCTCTCATACACAACAAATGATCCAATATGAGCACCTGGACCCTCAGGAAACATGCTAGAAAAGTGCATATATACTGTACTGTAGCTCTCCCAAGTTAATAACTGGAGAACAAGTGTATTAAGAGATGAGAAATATTCTAAGTTGGGTCCAAAAGTGCAATTTCAGAGAAAAGACTTCAATCAACATCTACTGATATAATTAGACACTAGTGTCTCAGGATTTTGATATACTTCAGGCTCAATCTGAACCTGAGAGGCGATGTGTTGATTCACAGATTTTTGTGTCCAGCTGCAGAGCACAAGTGATTTTCTACCATGCTGGTCAACAAAGTTGATTTGCAGTTGTGGAAATAGCCAGCTGCGCAGTTTTCCAGGTCAACAACACATGGAGATTTGTATACATTCGCAGGAAAACTGGAAAATATGACTAAACGGATACTAATAAATATTTTCAGGACATTTCAAAACAAAAGGAAGCTGTTAAAAATAATAATAAATCAGGTAAGAAATAAATACAGGCTGCAAAATTGTCAAATGCTTGTACTCTGCATTGACTTTGCCATTGAATTTCCACAAGGACAAATATTAATGCTGGCATAACAACGGATCAAAGATTCACAGCTTTTTATTGCAACCACAGTACTGTAATTAAACTCTTTTTTTATTTTGGCTAGCCCTGCTAAAGCCATCAGTAACGAAAAGCAGATATCTGTCTAACCCTAAACATCTTGCTGTCCGGCCAAACCATAATCTACACTGTTTTGTTGCATTATGCTGAAGACGCATACGCTGCTTTATTTCACGAATCTTTCAAGCATAACATTTGTCGAACCTGCTCATTTATATCAGTATTCATGCATGACATTACAGAGCTAGTTCAGACGAAAAAATGTATATTTTTGAAAATAAAATAAAATAAATATATGAAAAACAATTAATATGGGTCACAGAAATTAAGCAAATTGATGCAGTGCATTAAGCAAAAAACTAATTAAATTAAAGGTCAAAGAATAGTGCATTTAAATACATGAATAAAAAAACTAAAATAATAATATGGTCACATTAAATAAAATACTAAATATAATAAAAGTTCAAAGACATGAATAATAAATAGTGACAAATTAGTATATTCAGCAAAAATAGCAAAATAGACGAAAGCAAAATGTATATCAATTTACACCCCCATAACTTTTTTCCACGCAATTTCTGCATGAATCTTTTAAAGCCATACAACAGCTTTAAGTGACGAAAACACCAATATGTGAGGCCGCGTGATTTACTTATTTTCAACGAATTACTCGACCGAACATACTAGCGGGATCATTCCACACTTCATTTATCTCACAAAACAAAAACGACATTCGCAACTGTTTCACAGATGTGTGGAATAGCCATAGTGGGCTGAACTACTCCTTTAATGAACTGCTCCGTATCGGCGGTGGAGGGAACATGCCAAGCCCTGTTAGATTAGGCTAGATCTCACAGAAGACCCTCAGAGAGCCGCCCCGGACTGTCCCTGCATTCTCCATCAAGGCGCTGACAGTCCGAGGCACGGAAAGGATGCCTCAGGCTTTTTTATTTTTAGTCAACATCGTCACCTCGGCCCCTCTTCCTTATTAATTCAGGAAACTCTCCAAGTTCATCTGAGGTCTTTTCATCACTGCTGATCTTGGCTGCCACAAAGCAGCATGTCAGAGAAAAACAGGTTGCATGCGCTGGCACAGTGTGTTCCCTCTCGCTCTCCATTAGAGCGAGAGCGAGGACAGCAGCAGATAACGCGCAGAAGAAGAAGAAGAATGTCTAACATCCACCCTGAAATACTCTTTTGTCCGCCACCGGGATGGAGAACACTAGGAACGTACGACTCCCAAGTCTCAATTATTACCTATCAATCTAATAGCTCAAGGCCACGTATAGTCTTAAATGCGGCAGTGATGAAAATTTGTGGAGGATGAAATTACGCTCCTTCCCGGAGACCATCACAGATGAGTGTACGGCTGACTTTGAGATTTAGGATTTAGCATAAACCCAAGTTATGCTCAAGCAAACCTAGTGAGAGACATTTCAGAGTCAAGGTCAGAAGCGTAGCCTTCACAGGCATGTAAATGCACAGCCAGTGCTTTGCGTGCATAACCCCGGTGAACTTGAAATGTGTTTGTGCATCAAGCGTGGTACTTAAGGGAGGGGTGACAGAGTTCCCTTTAAACATCTGTGCCATTCAACCCAATATATATATATATCTAGATATATAAATACTAACAATAATATTAACACTAGATACTTTAATTTCAGAATAGCAGAATAACAGATGACAAGCTTCCTAATTTATTAAATACATTTCCATTCATTCACCAGAAACCATTTTTTGTATAATGAACTGCTGTGCATTTTCTATGTATCGTGTTTAACTTTAAATTTAATAGTAACTCCTCAAATGATTGTGGAAAATTCATAATCAATTATATATATTAATATTAGTGGCATCAAACAATTAATCACGATTAATTGCGCCCAAAATAAAAGTTTTTGTTTGCATATTATATGTCTGTGCAATGTGGATTTATTAAGACACACATATACAGTTTTTAAATATTTACAGTATATCTATAATTAAATTAGTACACCTATTAGTAGCTTATTAGCAAGCATATTACTAGAATATTAGCCATTTATTAGTGCAAATTCAGCACATGCCCCGTATTCTACATCCCTAATCATGCCCAATACCTAAACTACCTTACTAACTATTAATAAGCAGAAAATTAAGAATTTATTTAGTATTTGTAAGTCATAGTTAATAGTTAACAAGTGTTACCTATCCTAAAGTGTTACCATTATATTTATGTAATTACATAAATACAAATACACATTTAATATCAACAACATTTGTTAAGTTTTGAACGAGATTACTTTTCACTAACTGAATGAGATTTTCACGTCACTAATAACCTGAATTGTATGTGTGTATGTGTTCACCAAGGCTGCATTTATTTGATAATAACTACATTCAAAACAGTGGCATTATGCAATATATATATATATATATATATACACACACACACACACACACACACACACACACAATATATACACGTCGCAAATAATGCCAAGCACACCAGACATACACAAACCACACACACATTTGGAGTTGTGGCCAATGAAAGAGGTACTTGAGTTTATTTTTATTTTCCACAAGCTGGTAGTTTCAGTTTCACTTTAAACAAACAAATTCATTTAGGCTTGATGTTTAAACTGTAATAAATCTTGTTTGTAATAAACAGCACTATTTTTTTTATACTTATATACTCATACCAGCACTTACACACATCATCAACTCATCTCTCCTCACAGGCACTTTCCCCACTGCATTACACTAAACGATTCACTGATAGAGAACTATAGACCAATCTCTCTCCTTCCATTCATAGCAAAAACACTTGAACGAGTCGTTTCTAACCAATTGTCGCTATTTCTCTCACAGCACAGCTTATTGGATGCTAACCAATCAGGGTTCAGGAGGGGCCACTCAACTGAAACTGC
>JAUCMS010000127.1:6623358-6639242 GCA_032357445.1 Enteromius radiatus | reverse complement strand
ATATATGTGCGTTGATAATTTCCAGTTTTAAAGAGAAATACATGACAAACAAATGTAAGAAATATTAAAATACAAAAAATAGGCAATATTTTCAATAAACTATTTCAAAAGCATTTTGATTTTTATTTATTGCGTTAATGCATATTTAATTATACATTTCAAATCAGAAATGTAATATCATAAGTGCAAATATTTTGACCTCCCAAAATTTATAATGCAAGTTTATGGTATGTTTTTGCTCACGATAAGGACAGTAATTCCAATTATTTAAAATTTTAAATATATATATATATATTTTTTTTTTTTAAATGTAAATTAAAATGACTGATTTAAATTTATAATTTTATATTTGTATTCATAATAGCCAAATATTTCTTCATTTTTTTAAGTACAATTTAAATACATATGATATAAAATGTGTGACATTAAATTTAAAATATAATTTTTTTAAAATATATTTAAATAAAACATTCACATTAAAGTGTTATATAACTTTTACACATTTTAATCAATGTTTCAAATATTATTATGTATTTAAGTGTAAATATTACATTTTTGGCATACAATGTCTTTTTTTTCCATCAAATGTAATGTTTTCTTTAAGACCAAATTTTGCAATACAAGCTAAGAACTATAAAGTTATTGCAATTAAATAGGACAGTGAAAAATTCATGTTACCTAGAAAAATTATGGCATACATGGCCAAACATGACTGACACTTATGCTTCTATACTACAATTAAGAAAACTCAAGTGACCCTTACCCTGTTAAAACTCTACAACTTGCTTTGAACTTAAAGTTGACGTTACTTCCGCAAACTGCGGTGTCTTTCGACTGTGTATGAGCACGCTTCAGGAGTTATGAGGCTTTTTGCTCTGTGCACAGAGTAGAGGCTCACAAATTCACACACGGGAGCTTTCACGCAGCAGTATAAATATTTTAGCTGCTAATTATGGTGAGGGGGCACAGACATCGGGCCGCACAGCGCATATACGTGTGCATGTGTGTGTGTTTGTGTGTCTGTGTGTGTTTTGATGGCAAAGCAAGGCTACAGAGAAGGCTGGGAGAACAGGACCAACACAAAAAGCTTTTTCAAAAGGCCGGAAAACGAGTGGAGTTCCAGGGTCTTTGTGGGAACTCCATGCTGAAGAAGCACAGCTCGGCCTTGTGCTGAGAAACTAGGCCACAGTGTTTGTCACAGCAGCAAGGTGAGGGGCTTCTGGGTAGAGCAGCGGAAAGGAGACGGCAGAGCACCCAAATAACCTCTTCCCTCCGCCCACCTTCTGGCAAACCCGAGACTACACACTCCCAGCAAATTCCTCGGGCTGACTACAAACAGTTCATACCTGTATTAGGCCGGCGAGAGAGAGCAGGAGTCATCCTGCTACAGTGTGGGACATCCACAAGAACCCAGAGGGAGAGGAAGGTCGTAACGTGTTAGGAATGTGATTTTGAGATCTTTATGAGGAGAAAAGGGCCACGCCAAGGCACACTAAAAAACGTCTGAGTGTCTTTCCTGGTCATTATTCATGTCTTTATTTTTTTCAAATATAAAAGAAACAAAGTGGGGCAAACTATTTCGTTACGTTGCAATATTTATTTATTTATTTATTTTTTTTAAAGGGAAAATTTCTTCTTGATGAGTACATTTTTAAAGATTATTTATAAACCTATTACATACAAAGATTTTTTGTATAAAATGTAAAATTTTTTGTATGTATTTTTATTTGCATTTATATATATATATTTTTTTTTTATTAATTAACTTACTAAGTGTGTGTGTGTGTGTGTGTGTGTGTGTGTATGTATATATATATATATATATATATACACACACACACACACACACACACACACTTAATTAATTAATAAGTTAATTAATTTGAAATATAAATAAGTGCTTACAGTACTATTGAGACAAATTCTTAGATGATGAATACTGCCATCATTTTCAAATAAAATAATTAAATAAAAGTAAATGCATAAACTCATCTGCCAATAACCAATATTAAAAATAGCAATTAAGTCTTATCATGATTATTTATATTAACACTAATTTAGCAAGTCTAGATATCATCGACTGAGCTGTTATAATGTTGTTTAAAGTTGTATGTATAATATAAAAACTTTTTAAACATAATTTTGCAAATGGTAATTTTCTAAACCTATAATACAAAAAAATTATATTGTATTTATATTTATATTGTATTATATATTATATTTAAATTATAATTATAAAATATTTTTACTATATTACATTTAAAAATAAAAACAAATAAATTAATAAATAAATAAAAACTAAATACCGTTTTTGTGCAGCACTAATTTAATAAACCATTATTTAATATTTTGTTTCAGTTTTATATCACGCTTAATATTATTTCAGCAACAAGTTTCCCTGAACTCTAGAGATCAGCATCTGCTAAAAGAAAAAACAACAACTGTAAATGTAGTCAACCGCAAATGAAAAATTATTTAAAATGACTCCAAATGTAAATCTAAATTACTGATCTACAATTAGATTCACATGGGCTACATTTTCTATATTCAGTGCCAACCCAGCACACCTTGACGTGCTGATGCTATCAAAGCCTGGGGACTCACAGTACGAACCCAGATGTTGGCAGTAAGTCACAGGTGCAAGTAGAAAGCAGAAAATATGCCCTGCTCTCCTGAAGTACTTCAAAGGGATCTTCACTTAAACCTAAGTGTTTCCCTGAGGCTTCCCGAGCCTGAGACAGGGGTTTTAATAAAGAGCATGAGAGCTTCATGATGGTAATTACAGAATGGGCAAGAGCTATAAATCCCACTTAAAGGCCTGTGCAAGGTATTATCCAGGAGGAGAACAGGAAGGAACCATCAGCGCAGGATATGAGGCAATCTTTACTACCTTCAGAAAGAAAGCAAGACACATTGCAATGCATCAAAATGAACAGCCAAGAGTGGATGCTCTTGGCTTTTGAGTAGTTAAAGCAAAAGCAGCCAAAACGTGCAAGATAAATGAGGTGCTAAAAACTGAGAGAACATGCTGCATTTAAATGGGCATTATTCTCATGGGATAGCAGCCTGGAGCAGGGTACAGCGGTCAGGTACTTCCTGTGGGAGTTACGTATAGCATCCGCTGCGGGAAAACATGAGGCACAGCATGTGATTCTGGGATTATAACAGAAGACCAATAGGCTCATATTGCCATAAAACACCATAACCAATGACAATCCTGAAGTACAACTCTTACTTGTTGAGTGAATAACCAGCATTGTGTGTCGCTCACCTGATGGGTCCGGTTACACAAACACAAGTCAATTCTGGGAATTCCTCAGCTGAGGTCTCGGAGGAGAACACTGCGTTCAGAACACGCACTAAACAAGGACGTTTGTACCACCATAACACTAATTATACACACCACAAATGCAGTTTACAGAGAAATAGGGCTGGTGTTCAATACTCTGTTTTGAGATATGACATATGGGAATATTATTCATAAAAACTGGATCAAAAACCTCTCCTGCTAACAAGATTGAGGACATAGATGTTCTTTTTTTTTTTTTTTTTTTACAAATCAGTATGTTAATGGAAACGGTGTGTTTTAAACTTTTCCAGTATTGTGATACAAACCATAACTTTTATTGTTAAAATTTCTAATTAAAATACATTTTTGTATTCCTCAATTACATGATAAGTATTAAGAAAAAAATTAATAGAAGTATAAGATGATAAAAATAAATATACAATAAATATCAAACAATAAAACAACACAATAAATTATCTTATATAATATTAATATATTTTATACATTTTAATATTGTTTTATATATTATAGATTTAATGATAGTTATATATATATATATATATATAAACATACAAATATAATATACACGTTTATATATTGTTTTATTATTATTAATTTTATGCATTTATACATAATTAGCTTATTTACATTTACAAAACTAGGGTATCTGAAACTTATATTGTGCATGTTCATACAAATTAAATTATCTAAAAGGCACACACACATATATATTTTACACACACACACACACACACACATATATACGCATAAAGTAAAATGTGCATGCATAAAATAATTTTGAACACAAGAGAAAAATAAAATGTTTTACACATACATTATATATATATATATATATATATATTTACATTTAGACAGCATATGATGTAAACAAATCTTAGAATAAACATGTAAACTATGCAAACCTTTCAAGTAATCTAGAAATTATGTTATTTTTATGCTTATTTGAATAATGCCATATCAATCTCTATTATACATTGTTGCCATGGAAACATAACTACAGCCATATTTATTAGACTGCAATTTAATTTGAAATGCAATGATGCACGTCACCTCAAAAGGGAGGACATGGTGAGTCAAGTTTAGCCCAGTCTGCCCCAGCAACTATACATGCTTCATTCCTGAAGTCCTGAGATCACGCTGACCTTACTGTAAATGATAGATGTGAGAGCACCAGCACTCCCTAAACCATCTGAGAGTAAAACCAGACAGAAGCGCAGGAATAAGTGGATGGGGGTCTCCAAGGAGAAGGGTTATACAGTGAATTCCTCCACTAATTCCCAATCAGCAAAAAAAAAATCCAGCGAAAGCTTTGAGAAACCCACAGCAATTTTCACAATAACCAAATAGACTGCCCATTATATGAAGTCTGACAGTGTAATGTGAAGAGCCAAAGAGAACTCTTCAGTTTCACCAAAAACACATTATATCTGAACTCCTAAACCTGTCACATACTACATAAAGAGTGGCTCGTTTTGAATGTAATATGCAGCAGAGAACTGAAAATTACTGGAATTGCTTTGATGGAAAGGCAGGGAGGCCATTATACTGTAGTTACAATTCAAATGGTAGCATAAAGCGACGCTCACACAGACTAAATCACTATTAAATAGCTGGAAGTCACCAAGATATGATATAATATATTGCGTGTTCTGTGTTTTTGTGTGTGTGTGTATATATATATATATATATATATATATGTGTGTGTGTATTTAAATGTATACATTTATATTCATATAATTTATAAATCAATATATTTAATATATAAAAATAACTTTTCTGAAATATATACATGCATGTGTGTGTATTTATGTATACACAATTTACACAGTTCATATACTTGTATTTTGGATGCGATTAATTATTTGACAGCACAAAAAAATTAAATAAATAAATAAATAAAAATCAGTTTGTCTCAGTTTGTCTAGATTTATTACATTACATTACATTGCTTGCAACTTATTTTACTTCCTTACATTGAAATAGCATTTCTGCGTCATGTTTGCTACCCAAGTTCACATTAAAAAAAAAATTTTTTACCCAAAAACAAGAATTTCATCTTACTTTCATGTCATTTAAATACAAGCTACTTAAAGCTGTGGCTCAATTTGAGCCTCTAAATAAAAGTCAGATGAAATAAAAATGCAATTAAACTTCTTTTCTCTAAAGATTTAATAAACTGTTCAATTCAATTATTACCTGTCAGGCTTTACAGGGTTAATGTACTTTACATTCAGTCGCATTTAGCAAAGCAAGCTTCACTGAAGCGTTCTTTTAAACAGAGACATACAAGACAAAGCATTAAAGTCAGAAGTCTGATGCGTAAAAGAAAGTCTCAGGCATTCTGTTGTGAAATTACTTGGATGTTCTAAAAACCCACTGATACCACACCAGAATCTCTGGCGATTCCCAGGAATGTGTTCACAAAGCGGAGCAGCATCGGTTCTCTTTCCCTAGTGCTTCAGTCGTTGGAAAGAATTTTACTTTAATAGCTCAATTTTTCATTTTCAACCAAGCACCATTCACAACAATAACAACATGAACCGATCCGGCTCTGTGATGTTTGCAATTCTCAATAACTTGTTTTTTTCCCCTCAGCCACAGCTGCAAACTCAAATGTGTTTACTGGAAGAGGGCATCTACGTGTGAATTTCATCGGTCATCTGTCTGGTGTGGGTGCAGCGTTATGACCCCCCTAAAGCCCCCCTGAGTTTGTTTACTTTTGCGGTGAGCAGTCCAGTAAAACATTGTGTTCGGTTTTTGTCACTCAACGGCCAAGTGCTAATCATGCCGTCCTGGCCGTTTCACATACCACCTCCTCACCATCTGAAAGAGGGGACTTCCAGCTCAGATTTACTCCTCACACTTACAACCTACCACTTAAGACACTTTTAAGCCAACATGAAATACGCTCGCGAACATCCGCCTTACATAATACGCTGCTTTTCCTAAAGCAAAACAGGATATTTGACAAGAAAAAAAAAAAAAAGTTAATTGGCTGAAAAATAGAAGGTTTGGTGATGTCTACTGAAGTGAAAGCCGGTTTAGAGGCAGATTAAGTTATTACATTTTGAATAAATCAATGCAACACGAATAGGAAATGTAATAAGACAGCAAACAGAGGTATTTTTAAAATGACCCTATTATTGATATTTTTGCTCTAAGTGAATAAAAAACATCCTGCAAAGTTTTGATTAGCCACATTTTCCATTACTCTTTAAAATGCACAAATTTACATTGCGAACTGAAAATACGTCTAACTGAAACATGTCGATTTAGCAATTTCCCAAATGTCATAAAAAAAATGTTTTTTTACGCTCGCATGAGGTGGTTTTTCAGGAAATTCGAAAAAAAAAAAGGATTATTCGCAAAACAGAAATGGGTTTTTTCACATTTAAAAAAGTCATATGATCATTCCTCATTGTATTATAACCTCCAAGAAACACTTTGCACCTGTAATGGAAAGGCAGCTACAGAGAAGAAGCAACTCTGAATCATTGAAACGAGCTGTTTTGAAAACGAGTCCCAAACCGTTTTATGTTATGTACACAAAAAATAATTGTTGAGTGAATCGTTTGGGAGTCCTTGAGGAAATAAGGGAAAAATAAATGCATATTATGAGAGAATGAAAGTGTTTTTTTTGTCTTTGCATGCATGTCAACTTGCAGTTGGGGACTCCCAAAACCAAAATATGAACTTTTCCTTACCACTAAAAAGGGAAACTTTAATTGCACGTTGACTTTAAAGTAACAGTTCATCTAAAATTTTAAAACTGTTGATAATGTGCTCGTACACACAAGCCATTCAATATGAGTAAATGAGCTTGTTTCTTCATCAGAAGAGATTTGGAGAAATATATCACTTGCTCACCAATGGATGCTGTGCAGTGAATGGGTGCCGTCACAACGAGAGTCCAAACAGCTGATAAAAACATCACAATAATCCACACCACATCAAAATATTCGTTTTGGACTTTTAAACGCTAAAGTGCTTGACCTGTGCATGTTTCTCTCATGATTAATGGCTTTTTCACTAGAGAGGGCAACATTATGAACAGAGCACTTGTATTTTAGCCTGATGTTAAAAAAATCATAATGATGTTTTGTTTTTTTTTGTTACAAACATGCACCTTTTGGCTTTGGAAAACGTTAATTGATGTAGCGGTGTGGATAACTTGTGGACTACTGTGATGTTGTTATCTGCTTGGACTCTTATTCTGACGGCACCCATTTACTGCAGTGCATCCACTGGTGAGCATTGCTAACCAAATACTGTGCAATGTAATATAATACAAAATGACTTTTATTGCATGGATAAAATTAACAGTGAGACATTAATCAAACATGTTCTTTTGACTTACACAGACCCAAACAGCCCAAACAGTTTTGGAACAATATTTGGCAATATTTTGGCTATGACAGAATTGTAAGATATTGGGTGCACTTGGGTGATATTTAAGTTTAAGGAAATGCCAAAATGTCCCCCCGTTTCACCTTTTGTCTCTGTTTATTCAATAACTAATACAAGCACCTAGTGGCCATCTCAAACGTCTTTGAAAGAACACCAGGTGCTAAGCAATAAACAACAGGCATGGAATTGTTTGGCCAGACATGAATAATCAGACGTTGGTTGCAGTGGTCAATAAGCAAATGTAAATGCAAACGCCTCACGCAAACAAATCTAGACTCTCCCAAGGTCAAGACAATGGGGAGCGAGAACAATGATTTATTGCAGCATACTGTACGCACTGCTATGCAGAGCCTCTGTGATATCTTGCCACATCAGAGCGACCAGCAATTCTCTGTGCCAGAGAGTGGTCTGGGAACTTTAGCACCTGCAGCACCTGCTCAGAAGCAGCTGTGAGAACTGGAGAGGAAGGAGTCAGAGGAAGAGAGAGCGCACAGAGGGTCATATGTGCCATATATTCTCAGCTACAGCTGCATGTGGCTTGTGTTTGCTCAACACGACACTGTGTTTCTTAAAATGAACAACTAATTATGTAGAGCGTACACAGTGGCCTATATAGACGGATATATACAGTTGCAACATCACAACAAAGGCCAACGCATTCATTTTATTGTGAGCTGGTAAGCATTAAACATACCAGTCTGAACACAGTGCTGCAGATTCAAGCACTTCTATTCTTTTTTTTTTTAGCATGCAATTTTGATTGTAAAATTGCATTTTATAATCTAACCCAACCCAAAAATGAATAAATAAAGAAATAAGGCTACTAAATATAATAAAAAACAACCACTATTTTATTCTTATCTATGCTATTTAGGGCTGTGCGATATATATTAAAGATATAGATATATAGATCATATAGCCCTAATGCTATAATTACGTTTTGTCCATACAATGGGGTAAACTGCTACTTTAATGGTTTCAAATTTCCTGTAGAAATTAAAGATATTTTTTAAGTAATAAAAAATAAAATGACTTGATAAAACAAAGATAGTTCATTTGTAAAAAAAAATGTAATACACTACATAAATTTTTTATGTTTTAGCATTTTAATTTGATTATTTAACATATGAGTTTTATAAAAAAATAAAGAACTCATAATATGTTAAAATCATCAAATCATTTTTATGTAGTGTATATTACATTTTGTTACAAATTAGCTGTATTTGTTTTATTAAATACATATTAAGGGCAGTCGTGGCCTAATGGATAGGGAGTTGGACTTGTGAATAACCAGAGCCCTTTCCACCTTCACGACTGAGGTGAGACCCTTGGGCAAGGTACCGGTCTCCCTAACTGCTCCCCGGGCGCCACAGCAATGCTCCGAGTGTGTATTAATGGTGTGTGTGTGTGTGTGTGGTTGTTCACTCCATCTTAAAGTCTGAAATAATGTTAAAACGGCTAACTTTTCTTTAAAGATAACATTAACCAACAGCTAACATGGCTTAGGTGGCATTAATTAAAAAGTTCAAATTCAGCTAGTAAGAGCTAGATACTCCATTTTGATGGAGGATTGAAAAAAACAAACTTATTTGTCCTCATACAGATAAATCAACTGCAGTAAAACCATGCTTGTGTTTAAGGTAAACAGGGGTCGATTCTGGTTTCAAGCTGACTTCAACAGTTGTGTAAAAAAAGTACCTTCTTGTCTTCACTGGTTTAATTGATGCCCCGAGGACATGAGGATAAGAGACTAGAGTTTCAAACCGGTTGCAGAGATGAAAGGGCAACAGTGAACTCGGTAACTTTCCATCAACTGTGTCCACAACTCAGTCGAGTGAGCACATTAGCAGGGGTGAGAGGAGAGGTGCTGAGCTATTAAACACAGAAACACGTAAACACACTCTGAACCGGACAGACAACAACACTGAGCCAGGGGTCAGCGAGGGTGCTGCCTATCTGCGTCTGCCTAAGGGAGTCGTTCTTCCACATCTCCATGTGTGGCTCGAGGAATCCTTAGGCCTCTCTGAAAATCCCTGACCTCCTGCCCTGAAGAGACATTAAGTTGAACTAAATATGCTACTAGATAACCTGAATATGGCACATTAGGGTTGAAGTCTAATGGTTATATTTGCTGTCATTTTAGAACTTTTTTAGTTTAATCGAATTGACGGGTCATCTCATTTTTAGCACGCACTAAAAGAATGCAAGGAGAACTTCAACAAGAAGTGCAAGAAATGTAAATCTCAAAACCGACACTCAATTAATAATTTGCATTTGGTGACCCGAAGTAATCTGTGCTGTTTGCCCTTGCTACTTCATTACATATGGAACCGTCTTTAATAAGCCTGAAGGTACATCGTGTGCTCTACTCGGCTATATATAACCCGCACTAAGTCCACATTATCTGATGATGAAACCGTAAAACTCTTCATACTTATCCTCTTTTAATCTCTGACATTATTGGAGCAAGACAGCAGCCATATCTGCTCGCACATCCGTCTTAGCGCCATGATTGCTCGCTTTCACGTGGAGAATATCTCGGCTCAGACATTAGGCCGTTTACCTGGCTGAGAACAGCTCCTCCACCCTCTCACCTACTTCCAGAGTCACTTCCTTAATTACATAATGCCTTAATTACCAGGTTGTGCTTCCTATGCATAACAGAGATTGTGTGCAAGCTGTAAGGAAGCAGCAATGGAATAGAAATTAAATTGGCCGCTTATTTATGCGTATAAAACTGATAATACCAACTCTAAATTCTGACTGGATGAGCCACCTACAGTATGAACAGTTATCTAGAAAAGGAAAATTAATTCAACATGAGCAAATTAATCTTACGAAAGGGTTCCAATTACCCAACAGATGACTCCTTGCTAAAAAAAAGAAATAACTGTAAAACAAGTAAATAAATTACAGTTCAATAATCGAAAATCCAAAACAAACTATTCATGTGTTGTTCTCGGTGATTAAAAAAAATATTCAGCATGTAACCCAAATACCAAACATGGAAGTTTTGTTAGTGAATAAATAAAAACACATAAAAACAGCATGAATGGCAGTATATTTTCCAAACAAATTATGTTTTAATGTACTTATGATACTCTCTAAAATGGCAGAAGACGTAAATCAGATTCAGTTATTTTTGTTTCCTTCACGCAAAAAAAGTATTCTCCTAGCATCACAAAACTGAAGTTGAGCCACTGATGTCACATGGACTGTTTTACTGATGTTTTTACTGCGTTTCTGGATCTGGGATCATTTCAGTTGTATTGCTGTCTATGGAGGGTCTGACAGCTCTCTGATCTCATTAAAATTATCTTAATTTGTGTTCTGAAGATGAACGAAGGTCTTATGGTTTTGGAACGACATTAATGACAAAATGTTCATTTTGGGGTGAAATAACCCTTTAAATCAACATAGTCTGAATGGTAATTCCATATTTGAAACTAATGTTTTAAAGTGTTTAACAAAATAAATTTATTCTGTAAAAAACTATTTTGTACTAAAAGAATCATTAAATGGAATAAAATCATAATTTCTGTTGCAGCAGTCCTTTAAAAACGCTCCAACAGCTTGTTTTGCCAGAGAAAGCTGTGGTGAAAAGCACTGTTTGTGCAATCATTATTGCTTTATTTAAACATGGTCTAATGAATCTCCATTAGAGATGGTCAAAAACAAGTTCAAATTCAGATTCAGAGGTAGTTTCTTTTTAGCGCTTACATACACTTACAGCGCAGAAATATCCGGCGACCTATAATGAGAGACACGCTGTAAATCTTCCGTTATAGCCAACGGACAAGTCAGGCCGGGTGTTTCATAAGAGACAGACAGGAAGACAGCTCGGCAGGGCGCTCCCAGCTACCTGTGGCCATTAGGGACAGCGCTGACAAGCGTAATGAGGCCCTGGATTGAATCTCACTGTCCACTCCAGGACGGGGAGGGAAGCACATCAGCGTCACAAGCAGAGATGAACGCCTTACAGACAGGAATAAGCACAATGCTGAATTGAGTTGACAGAACACAAATATTCTGACGCGGCATCATTCCATCTACAATCAGGTGAAAGAAAAGCAGGTGAAGACCTTCAGTGGTGGTACTGGCGTCACACTCTAACTGCGGGAAATCTACAACCGAGCCAGCATGCGAAACAGGAAGCAGCATCGCGCTAGCGTTTCTATGAATGAGACACGAGTGTGTGGGATGAATCACTGCTCCCCTGTAAATCCGCAGGAAACTCTCGCCACGCAAGGCCTAATTTCCCCTTCATATGCTTCAGTCGCACAAGAGGAAAGAAGCGGATGCACATGATCTCCGTTTACTCCTCTTCCTGCACTTGTTCATGTGGTGGAGGAGCCTCGCTGGATCGGTCCTATCATCAAGCCGGATGAAAGGGGCTAAAAACAAACTACTGAGATCGTGTGGAGAGGATGTGCTCATCAAATTCACAGAAGTTTGGTTTACACCAGTCATGAGAAATTAAAAATGGAAATTTTTTATCCATGCCGCACACTCAACTGGCATGTTATCCGAATTAACAACAGTGTTTTCATGCGTCTACTTTAAGAAATACCTGCTGACAGTGCTGTTTTTAATTATGCGTTTACATAGTACTTTCACTCAAATGACAATCTGTACTGAAACATGCCTGAACATCAACCCTGGGAGTGAACGGGACTCATAAACGGCAACTTTACGAGAGTATAATTATATTACAAATACCGACAAAGAGTTAAATTAAGCTGTTTTGTTTCCAACATGCACTAATTTAAGTCAGTCTGATTTAATGTCTCTGGGGCATGCACGACTCTCCTTGAGTTTGTCTCTATTTCTCAATGCCAAGTCTAAACTACATATAAGTCGGTTATATAACACATCTCATTTGTGCATTATTGGATGATATTTTAGGGACAATATATCAATTAAGCAAATCAAGCTACTTTACCTGTAAATGCCATTGCTGAGTTGTCTCTCTTCAAGATCTCTAATGGCGTTTTTGCATGCAATTCTCAAAAAAATGCCCAATTACCATAAAATCGATATCCAATAATGAAAAAAAAATGCTTAATACTGGAAAAAATATTGGCAAACCAATTGGTCAATCTCTAATTTCTGCATCGCAGGGATAAAGGACCATTTTAAATATATTATAATAGAAAACATGCAGTATTTTACAATACTACTGTTTAAATGTGTGTTTTAACACATAAACAAAGCTTTTGTGAGCATAAGAGACTTCCACATTTGTTTTATCTCATTATACTTATTTTAGATAACACATGGGCAAATTTCAAATTTGGGGTAAGAAAGGTGCATTTTTAATAATGGTTTGTAATAAGATTTTAATTTAATAACTTTTATTGTTACTAAAGGCATGGACAAAGTAGAATTCATTAAAATGTGCAACATCAAAGATTACCGGGGTGCTATGTGATTGCTAGGCATTTGTGGAGAGTTGCTGGTTTATACTACCGGAAGTAGTATAAAAATAATATAATATTATATATCTCCACTATAGTATACTATAGTAGTCTCTATAATATTCTAGTCTATAGAAATATCTCTGGTCCTTTATTTGTTGTTTTCTAGTACCAATTTTTCCATTTATCTTTTAACTCCGCTAAATGTGCTTCATGTTGTGTTTAAAAGCATTTCACAAGAGCAAAAATTGTGCAATAGGCTGCTATTAAGCATTAGCAGCAACTATCCTAAACAAAAGGCATGCGACAAACAAAAAGGAGAGATAAGTCTTCCTTGAAGCTATTACCTATAAGGTTAGATCATTCCTAACGTGTTTGGACAAAAGCCTGGAATCTTACTGGTTAAACAAGCGGTGCCAAAATCACACAACCCCAGACTGCCCTCGCAAAGCAACCCCTGCCATCACCACTGCAACCCCACCCCTGCCCCCTCGATTTTCACACACATTCTTGCAGGATGATAGAGCGAGCAGTGGTCCCTGCAACGGCTGAGCGCAATGGTTTTCCCCTTTATCCTCCCCATACAGCGGTGACTAAGCCAGCTGGAATTCCTGCCTAATTATATGCCCACTTAAAGGGACAGATTCCTCTCTTCCCATTCGCTCCTCCGACGCCACACACAGACAGTCCGATAACGGATGTTTCGGCATGCCTGAGCGGACGCTGCAAGAATCCGATTAAGAGAGTCGGCATCTATAAAGTATGCGCTTAAATCAGAAATGGGACTCAGTATAAGTCTGTATTAAACTCAGATGGGTCTCTCTGTGTGACAGCACACATTTTAGGCTTTTTACAGAATACAGATATTTAAATTAGTTTGATGTTGTTAAATTAATGTGGCATTAATGTTGCATTGTTTTAATGTAAAGTTTGTTACCATGAGGGTTTTTTGTATTTGTATGAATGATAATGTGTACCTGCTTTATATTAATATTTACCACAGCTTGTGGAAGAACTACTTCGTATTTAATTTTGATTCATCACTTATTTTACCACTTGTTTTAAGGTGGTATATTATATATAACCCTAACCCTAAAGGTAAGATACAGATTTTAGTACTTTTGTATAACTAGCATTTCTTCAGTTAATGAGATATATATATATATATATATATATATATATATATATATAACAGATTAAGTTCATTCACAGAGGAGAACATTTTTTAAATTTAAACATTAGCTTAATCTGTAAAACTTAAATTGTTGCTACCTTATTTTTTTACAATAAAGTTCTGGCAACAACAGCTGCCATTTTGCAGCTGCAATTTTTTTAATTTATATTTTCAGTGTAGGTCATATTTTACCCAGAAATCAGAAGCACAAAATATGATAAGCATGTTCTAATTATTAATAATAATCCATGCTAATTAATACTACTACTAATAATAATTAATGATAAAAACAATTAATACAATAAAATATTTAGCTGAACTTATTTACTCAATTTAAAATGCCATTAACATGATACATTTCATTTATTTATTTTTAAAACACACAATTATGGACAGAACTGACAATATTTATTACGATGAATTACACATTTTTATTCCCTTTTCGCACTATAGTAATGAAGTTTATTATAGTAATGAATTGAGCTTGTTGTTTCGTAATACTGTGATGAGATCTGATATGATTGGGGGTTATTTTTTTTATTTTTTTTAACAAAGACTATACATTTCTTATTCCTAGACATTAATTTATTTCTAAATTTTAAATTTTTTAAACATAATATTTTATAATAAATACAATGAGTTAAATATATATATATATATATATTATCATTTGGGGGCAAAAGATCAGCAGTCAACTGAACACCAGCTATTCTACAGAACTCAACCGTCACTCAACTGGCGCTTATGCTATTCTTATCTAGAATAAACTGTTGTTATCACACAATAAACTTTGACTAACATGTAACCTTGATGACGGCCAAGACCTCCAGCACGATACTGTCAAGGGCAGACTGTGTCTTTGACTGTGACTCCGGCATTGAGCCGCTCTGGCAGAGACACAATACTCCGGTGAAAGAGTTAATGAAGTATGTGGGAGAGGCAGAACACAAAGAGGAAGTCACACTATTGTGCTGCCTGGCCAGGCACAAACCCAGCCTTTACATGTGGACAGATAAACGGATGGTAATTAAAACAAGGCCCCCATTCTCCGGCCGGCCGTTTTGAGAGAGTCCCCCAAGCGTTTGTCGGGCCTGAATGTTTCCGGCCGCTGTGTGGCGCGGATGAGATCACTCAGAGGAAGCTCATTAAATGATGAGTGCTTTCCCTCCCGCGGGGCGCCACGGCTCGCTCTTTGCCTAGATAACACAGACTGAGCTCGTAACTTAGTCAGCCACATTGGTAGTAGTTAAATGTCCACATCTAAAATCAAAACAAACTTTTACGCCTTTGGATCTTTAACAACGGCAGTTTGTCAGAAAGCACTGACAAACATGTGAGTTTTTAAGTGCTGTTTGCCAAGGCAAGAGTTACTATTACTGCTACTTACACTGAGTGTGAGAGATTTACCTTAACCCTAAGTAGAAAATGTGCTGTGTAACTAATCTCACAAAACCATCAATAATTCCTCATTTGCTAAAATCATCTAAGCTCATTTTTCCCCCTCATTAATGTACACACAGCACCCCATATTGACAGAAAAAAAAACAGAATTGTTGACATTTTTGCAGATTTATTA
>JAUCMS010000127.1:6605860-6619094 GCA_032357445.1 Enteromius radiatus | reverse complement strand
CTCTTAAATGTCCTAAATTAGCAAAGGTCTAGTCCTGGCTTAATCTAATTCCTGTACGGGAAACCGGCCCTTTGAGTCACAGATTAGATAATTTTTTGGATCATTAAAAAAAATATATAAATATAAATAAAGTTTGCTTTTCGTTTAATACTAAAAAGCTTGCTTTAAGGATTTCTATACCCCAGCAAAAACTACTAGCTTAACTACTAAAGTCAGTAATACAACAAGATCAATCGCACAATTTACGAGCATAGATGAACAGCTTACAACATAAAATACATATAGGCAGTTACAGTAGCTTTCAGGTTACTGCATAAGTTAAATACAGATTAATCTTTGTTAAAGCCAGACAGAAGTAGGTATTTCTAGGCTGCTGTCTCTTTAAGACTAAATGCATGTATACATTCAGTTTCTTCAATCAGTTGTATGTTAACTTAAGAGATGGACATAACCTACTGTCTTTACCAGAATACTTGCCAAAACGGGTAACTTTGTGTGTATGCATCTATCTGTTCTGCAAGTCCTGATTGAACGACTGCTTCATCTGAATGGTTTGATAGTGCTTGAACTTGTAAATTAGCAAGCCAAAACACTCTATGATGGTTGAGCCTAACCATTAATCTGCGGGGGATTATATGTTTGTTTAGCATTTTTACAGGGTTGCGTCTTATAACCAATCACACACGATTATGCAGTTATGCTGAGCTTATGAACGCAATGGCCAATCAGATGTGTTCAGATAAGTCTCAGATAATAAATTCTCTCTTCAAAAGCAACAATGTGCAAAAATACACGCAAAGTAAATAATAGAGATTTATTCATCATACAGTGTAGTTCACTGATCGTAACGGGAGTGTTTTTAAAGTGAATAAACTCACGTTAAGACTGAGCTTTTGATGAAGTTATTTGCTCATTTTCTGTAGTTCTGAGTAAATGGAAGCATTATATTTAATGGCTTACGATGTTAAATACAAATAATGGAAGTGATTACAGTTTTAGGAAAATAGCTAATTTTCCATCGATGCATCCATTATGGTAGTTAACCAGTATGTCTTTCTAAATGAAATGCAGTCCAGGTCGACTACAATTTCAAAAGATTCACAAATCAGCTCAAATCAGTTACGTTTTTCACAGTCTGAAAACAAAAAAAGAAAATCAGATCCAAACTGCAGTTTGTGGCAGATGTTACATATATAACATCATACAAAATGCACATTATTCCCAGTAGTCAAGACTCTAAAGTAGTCTGAATTCACCCACTTATTCGTCACCAGGGTTGCAAAAAGGTGTCAGAAATAAGGAATAAGATTTTTTTTATTTTTTTGTTTGTCTTCCAGGAATTTTGACAAAGTTTCTGGAAATTCACCAGAAATTTTCCATCCCTTTACAACCCTATAGCCTCCAACACACATTCTCTTAAAAAAAGTGGATCACATCTAAACAGCTGCAAAAGCTGGCCTACGAACCAGACAAACACTAAAACACACCCAAGTAACTTACCTTTCTGGCAATGGTTGGAAGTCCAGCATCTGTAATTGTCATTGCTGTTGAAGTTCGTCTTAATACACAGAGGGTTGTCCTCCATGATTCCCGGGCAAACATCTCCGCACTCCTTGGACTGCTTATTTCCAGCAATGAAATTATTAACTTCAGCATCCATAATGAGAGACCAGTCCACCGAATCCAGGTAGCAGAGCTCAGGATTCTTCTCGATTCGTATCGCGCCCCTCGTGATGTTACGCAGGTTGTAAAGGCCAATGTCCTTCAGGCTGGTTAACTCAAATATAACCAGGGCGTAGTTGTAGAACAAGTTACGACCCCGGATCACGGCGAGGTTTGGAAAGAGGGTGCTGAGGCTATCCAGTCCAGATACGCGGAAGAGGAGAAGGTAATCCGTAATCATGGTCAGTTTGGGGAAACTGAGGGTGCGGAAGACCTCCTGGTTGTTATTGTTTTTGCTTCCAATGAGGAGGATCTGCAGGTATCCCTCAACCACCGTGCAGTTCTCCAGCCGCTTGAAATTACTGATGTCATTGCCAATGTCGATGCCTGGACCACAGACTGGGAGGAGGAAAACAGAAATCAATCACATGATAAGAGATCGTTTTATAAAAATTTACCAACTTAAATATTTGAATTAATGGTTTGATTCATGGAAACATAACAATTTGGAATAAAGTGCAGGTGATTCTATTCTGTTATGAATCACAGGCAGGGTAGACATTTAATGTGTTGCGTATGTGAGGAAACTTTGTACAGTCATGTTTCCCCCACATATGCATCAAATTAGCTGTACTAGTGTCTTAAAGAGACACTTTGTCCAAAAACGCACTTATTTATGTGTCGTTCCAAACCTATATGACTTTCATTCTTTAATGCAACACACGAAGAACACGTCTTGGTGTGTTTTTGTCTCGCATGCAATGAAACTGCAATGGGGTCCAATGCTGTTTGTGTTCAAGAAGTGATATTTTCAATGTCTCTGTCTCTTTCAATGCTGTTTGGACTCCATCTACGTTTGTAAATATAGGTTTGTTCAAACACAACAATATAGAACGAGCATTAACACAAACATATGAAAGGTTTCAACTAACTGCAGTTTTTCTTCTGCCAGTGACACAGTGCCACGAGGGAGCTTTTATAAGACACATTTTTGCTTTTTTATGACAGGTATCCCAAGACATCTTTGCTTTCACTTACCACCCATTAAGTTGTTTATTTTCCACAGAGCGATTTGCCCTGAAAAAATGAATCCTGGAAAATGCAGGAAGATAATTACAGAGCTCTTGAATTATAGATCCTGAGTGAAACTTTAAAAGATAACATTACCTAAAAGTTTATAACCCTTTAAATCTTAGATAACACTCTCACAGGGAAAAGTCTCGCTCCTTCCTCTTTAAGGTAATCTTTTCTTTTAAAGCCATCCTTAAATTCGGATTTTAACAAGCATGCATTGGTGTATTATATCCATTATGCTAGAAAACCAAAACAAGCATCTTTCACCGCCCTGGAAGACAGACAGCTCCCAGCCTGTCTGCGGACTCTAACATTTTCACACTGCTGAGTAAACAGTGCTATCTTTATTGCTTTGATGGCGCTCCAAATCTCATGTTTACATTTGATAACCCAATTCCAGCATGCCATTGCGAACTCTCGTAGGTAGCAGAGTGGAGGCATTTGGAAATTAGGTCATAAACTGATGTCATCGTTTAGAAACGAAGCAGAAAAAAAAAACCTTAACCCAGGCTAGTAAATCCTAACACTTCAGACTCTACAACAAAACAGATTGCGACAGAGCGCTTTCATACGAAAACAGAACCACAAAACAAGACAACCTAACAGAGAGTCAGACAGCACTTTGATAGTTGTCTCAACTCTTCATTTCAATGTTGGAATCAAACGCTTGCAGCATAAATACATTTATACCATCAAATTGATATGCATTTAAAATATTTAAGCCTTAACTAAACTTGAGAAGAAAAATATTTAAGCATCATCAAACTTTTAAAAGTACAAAAGCTATCAGTTAAGTCATATTAAATATTTAACGGAAATTGGCTTTAATGGAAAAATATTTCTTCATATTTATCTTTCTCCAGAATACTGAAAATATTGCTTTCATTTGGAATCATCAGGACCACTTTTGGTCTTTTCTGAACTATCAAAAGCTAGTTTTTTCAATAACATGATCAACATTTCGTTTTAGAAATGAAACAACAGCACAGACATTACTAAGAACAATGTAACTGCTGAATTATTTATGTGATTCAATTATGTTAGATAATAACAAAATACAAACTGAAAAAAAGTAGCGAATGCAAGCTAACACTCAACAAATATTGTCCTGTTAGATTAAGAGAAACGCACAAATTGCTTTAAATCAACCAAAAAGGCAAATCAACAAATAAGCCAACAGTTTGGTCTCAAGATAACTCAACCAGTTAACCTGAGCCACATTTATACCCCATTGGGAATCTTTAACCATCCTTTGCCAAGAGAGGCAGGTTATACTTAGGATTTCCACTGAGAAGCTTCTCTGCCTCACTACCTCGCTGCCCTGCAACCGCTGGGGTTAACAGTAAAACCCAATTACACAGACTTCACAAAATCCTCACTCTTCCAATCAACAGAACCCAGTCTGTTTTGCGAGAGCGGGTGTTTTTACATGTTCTATTTTAAAAAACACAGATTTTTTTCCTCTCTCTCTTGATGAATCAGATGAATCGGGGGGTCTTATTTGCAGTTTACTTGGAAACATGGAAATTTTGCGGTGGTCAAACATGAAGGGAAGCAAAAATTGCCTTTTTTTTTTATATTTCCCAGGTTATTGAGTTTAAACAGGCATAGCCTACTAAATATCTTAAATACATATGGGCCAGTTTTAGGGTTATTAAAAGAACAAAGGACAGTTTTTACATGGAAAAACAAAGGCAAATTGCATTCCCCATGTGGGTTAATAATGACTCATTTCCAGTATGTTTGCATAACTTGGTTAATATTCCCAAAAAAACCATGCTAACCCAACACAGCATCAACAACATGTGACACAGTAACAAGCAAACAAACATGCCCTGCCATACCGAGCACGTCAGTGTTATTCCAACATGTGTCGTCATCTAAAATCACTTTCATTTACTGGCAACAACATCACAGCGTCCCAACGTATCCTACTAACCCAAGAGTGACCGTCCCGCCTCTGATAGCGATCTCACTAACTGTAATCACACTTATCAATGTTATTTGTCAGTTACGTTAACCAAAGAAAACAGATAATGATCTACGGCAAATCTTTCCAGCCTTCAGTGTCAATGTAAAATAGATTTTAAATATCTACAACAGACTCTATTTACATTAGAGCTGTGAGACTACTGAAGTTGTAAAGTGCTTCAAGAGGATCAAACAGTTGTAAAGTCATTCCTTGAGACCATGAGAATGTCCAAAAGTTAAGAGTTAAAGCTTTAAACAACAGATCTTGATATACTTATTAAGGTTAAAACTCAGTATGAATATGTATATGATAAACACTAATATTTTTAATATCTAATTTAGTCAAAACCTGTTGCTTTGAGACTTGATAAGGTCACCAAAATCCCACATGCTGCCAACATGGGGGTGATAACTCAAATTTGACTTTCAAATGTAGATCTATACCTACAGGTGTACATTATTATAGCACTTATGAACACAATAACACCACAACAGACTCAGATGTTAGCGTTATTTGATAGATCCCTATGAAACGGTGGTAAAATACCTATGAAATTACTATGATACATTGCAAGCAAGACCAAACTTGACTTTGTTGTGTTCTTTGACTTTGCATAGCCAAAACACTCAACAGACACTCCTGGGGTGCATAATATGCCTGTTTTCATTTCTTTTCATTTAAGAAACATTTAAAGGGAACGAAAGCAGAAAAATGCACAAATTAAAAGCAAAGTAACAGGTTTAAAAACAGATGGTCTGGATTTTGAGCCAGCTTTCCTGCCATACATCTCAAATGAAAGCTTAAAGCAAAATGAAAGTGAAGCTTTTTTTTAGGAAAGCAATATTTATGATATGATGATCCAAATGCATCCATAGCACTAGGATAACTTACTTTCTCCATGGCAGAGTGTAGAGAGGACCAGGACCAAACCACAAAACAAGGTCCAATATCGTCTCTGCTTGCTAGACCTCATTCCTGTATGAAAACAAGGCAAACTCTTGTTTTAAAAAAACTGTTAAAAATATAACAAAGCAGGGGAGACAGCTCAACCCTTTAAAGTGGATGATGCTTGAAGTCTTCTCAGTACAAAAATATAATCAAAGTTGGTTTATCCAGCTTGGTGCCTCTTTATGGAGGGGGTGAACATAAGAAAATAGATACACAGCAGCTGGAAATAATCAAACAAAACCAATTTCGTCCATCTTCGTGGTGTTTTTGCTGGGATAAACGACCCTCCAGACACCCCAGCGAGGTTATCCAGCAGACCCAGCCCGCTTTGCCCTCACCATGAGGCGGATTCAACCGCACTGATTCTCGCGCTGCTAAACCGTGTTTAATATTATTTTAGGCAGCTTTTTCTCATCGATATATGTGAAAATAACCCAGAAAAACGCGTAGTGGCTCGATAATCCGCAATTCCACGCTCCATGTCGTGGGAAAATCTGGAAAAACACGTTGTAGGTCTCCTCGCAGGCTGGTTTTAGCTGTAGTCCAGTGAAACCCAAAACAGTCTGGACTAGTGTGCCGATGTGTGTGTGATCTTCACGAGCTTCCAGAAGCCTAGCATTTCTCATCCAGCGTTCTTAAAGGCCTAAAATCGGTGGAGAAACTCAGAAAGATGCCAAATAATATCCGTCCAGGCTTTAAAATGGTCTCTCTCTGCCTCCCACCATCTTCAGTCTGAGATTTCAGACCTTGATTTTTCCCCTCAAGACGCGGGCAATGGAGGACACAGATGATGTGTGAAGGATCGGATCTGTGTTCATTTAGGAGATGTGAAGGATGTAGAGTAGATCCTGTAGTCTCTCTCCGTTGAATTGACGCTGTAAACAAGGCTCGATCTCTCTCTCTCTCTCTCTCTCTCACTCACACACACACACACACACACACTCTCTCATGCGCTCACACACATAGTAGGCTAACGTTACGTTCGAGAACAGTACGAGGGAAAACCCGGATTGGATCACGCACACGCTCTCAGTAGTAGTGCTGTTAGCGCTTCATAGGACCTGCACTCTTGTCAAGTGAAATATTTATTTAGGCTACTTATTATTTATTAAGATTATAGTCACAGTTGTTTTTACTGAGCAGTATATATTTATTTACTGATAATATATATATATATATATATATAAACATTAATTTATATTTAAAACATATGTATTAATATTTAATGTGTAAATTAAAAAAGATATGTATTTATGTTTACTTAAATTACATTCAAGAACAAAGAAAAATTAAAAATGTTTTTCGACAAGAAATAAAATGTACAATTATCATTTATAATAATAATATTTCTTTATTTATAAATAATAAAATATATAATTTATTGGTTTATTCATTTATTTATTTAGGCTATGTATGTTACTTTCACACAGATTAAACTTAAAGATGTTTTTTCTACTAGAGTCTCAAACAGTATATTATTTAAAATAATATATTTTTGAAAAATAATAAAATATATATAATTTTCTACAAAATATAATATTTACAATATTTACCTATTTTAAATGTATGTATTATTAATAATAATTTTTAAAAAAGGCATCATTCATTCATTCATTCATTCATTCATGTATTTATTATTAATAAAAGGTGTTATTTATTGGTCATTCATTAATTTTTTTAAATCAAATTTTCATGTATTTTTCCTACAGTCTATTATTATTGTTTATTACATGTATCATTTATTCATTTATGTAGGCTATGTATATGTTACATTCACCACGCAGCTTAAACTATCACATTTCCATGTATTTTCAATCATACGGTCTCAAACACACAGTAAACAGCTAGTTTATTGTCAGGCCTCTTTTGGGAATCAGATGCAGCACTTGTAATTTAGTCTCACTGTAATTTTGTCTCACAAAGCACACACTGTTCTGCTGGTGGGAAACACTCATAATCATAATATGACATCACTGGTTTCATCCATAATTAGTACAAACTCATCTGGCATGATTTTGCATTTTTAAACAATAATAAATATCCAATCTTTTATATAAAATAGTATGATTTTAAAATTATAGTATTTATTAAACAATAATTTTTCACGTTGCTCTCTTGCAAAAATGAATAGATAAATTACAAATCATTAAGAAGATACAGTGAGTTCTGATCGATCTATGCACCTCAAACTAAAGTTTTTTCATCACCCTGAAATAAACACTGCAGCAAAATAAAAATTATTTCAAAAATATGAGATACAAAAAAGCAAATGAAAATATACAATACAATTAATAGCATAAGATAAATATTTACATTTACACATAAGCTCCATTTGGTAAATATTCCCTGTAAAGAGCTCTTGGTTTGGTTTTCAGGCTTTGGTTGAGGCTGAATGTACTATAATGTCAGTCTGTTCCTCGTCACTGAGTCATTGCACAAATAACAGCAGGTTTGGGTTCCTTACTGAAAGCAATATCAACACAAAACCAAAAGCAATGGCTTTGGGCTACAAGACAAATTATATACATTTAACACTGACACATCATGAGTCGAAACATTATAATGAATAGTTCCATTAAGCTGTTTTCTTTGAGACATGACAAAATATGACTAAAAGAATGACACATCATCTAGTCATACACTACATGTCAAGGCAAGGAGCGCACAGACACGGTTTTAGGAAAATGTTTATACTGTAACAAGGTGCTTGTGATCTGGTATAGAAGTACATCCCAATAGAAGAATGGTCCACCCAAAAATGAACAGTTACTGAAAAGTAACATCGATTCACATCTCGTGAGAGGTTGTGTGTTTGTAAGAAACGAATCCATCATTAATATGGTACTTCATACCATTGCTTCAGGGTAAAATTCAATACAGGAGTGGTGTGGATTACTGTGATGTTATGGGCTCTCTTTCTCACGGCACCCATTCACTGCAGAGGTTTCTTTGGTGAGCAGGTCATACATTTCTTCATATCTGTTTAGATGAAGAAAAAAACTAACTACATCGTGGATGGTCTGAGGGTGAGTACATTATAAAACAATATGTTTTATAACAATATAAGCATTACATAATTAGTGTTTTTGAGCGTTAGAGCATCTAGACAAAATAGTGAAAGTTCATGAACTGAATTTTTGCATGCTTTGATAATGTATTCGTTATCTGAATTGTATGCATGTAAATGTAAACAAATTAAATTTATGATAAAATATGAGATACAAAAAAAAAAACCCTTTTTGAAGTATTTAATAAAAAAATGATAGCACTTTTTAACCTGGCTGAATTCATCGGCTGTTCCAGCGCTCATCAGATTTTCCACACAATGACTATCATGGAGTGATTAATATCAGCCATGTTGAACATTAAAAAAAACAAGGAAAACCTGAAGCACTTATGCATTCAAATGCAATGTTCTGGGTATAGGCAAATCATATCTCTGACTCTGAAAAACAGATCTATTTTGTAATTTCTTTTATTAGGCTCGGAAACCCTTTAACCCTTTAAATCTCTCAGGAGGAAAAGTGTGTAATAACATACATTTAAAAATTGAATTAGGTACTTATTGCTTTTGCTCAAAACATAAAACCAAAAATAGAAACTGTGACAAGACACACAGAACAACATAAAGTTACACACAATATACATTAAGCTTGACAATATTTGAGAAGATGAACCAGAAAATGTACAGGTGTTGCGTATTTACACATACTAAATGAATATAAACATCTAAAATAAAATTGAACTATATCATGATATGATAAATAATAAAACAATATAGCAAAATATAATAATTAAAAAATGTCTAAAATAAAACAAAAAGAAAAATATATATATTTATACTAAAACATTGGCATACGCATTTGAAAAAAAGTATAATTAATAATATAGATTGTAAATTCAATCACACCCAATAAATAAGTGAATAAAATGATCCTGAATGTTGTCCGTGACAATAAGATAATAAGAAATCATTTTAAAATACATCATGGAAATTTAATAAACAAATAAAAAACTGCATAATCATGAATACTTTTAGACCTCTGCATTGTAGTAAGAATAATAACTTAAACAGACATATATTATCAAACCAAATAAAGTATAAAAAGGATAAAAAAAATCTATGTTTACACTACCCACGATCACAAACGGGGCACACATTCTGGAGTATATTAGGTACTATTGCTTTTGAGATGATTCAAAAACCAATTCTTTTAGGCATAAAAATGTATAAATCGTACAACCTTCCAATACTGAAGATGGTCGTTTATCTCTGTGGCTGATACAAACAGGAGATACAGGCCACAGCAAGCTCAGGGTTTGTTTGGATGTTGGTGGTCCTTTCTCTAATGAAACAAGAAAAGCCTTTTTGCCGAAGTATAATCTGTGACAGTCTTGATTATCAGCATAATTACAGAGCTCTTTCGGCCCGAAGAGGAGAGCACAAAAGAACTGTGTTAACGCGGCACAAATAACTCGATCCTGGCACACACATTTAAGCCCTTGTCACATTTCGAAAATTATAGGGAGAGAGCACACATACACCCATTAAACAATGGACTGTACATCCACGGCCACCCAAGACTACAACTACAGCGATCCAGCCTCCAACCAGCACAAACTGTACCAGCGTGCCCTTCCGATCTCCCCACCCGCTCAATGTTTTGCCTGTCCTCATGCATTTGTTAAATCCTCATAAACCGTCCCTGATAAAGACGGCACACAGCCCACCTACCTCGAGCGCCTCTTGTTGCTTTAATTCTCTCTCTGCGCTCAAGTGGAAATAAATGTGTTTACCACCAGCGGGTCACACATGCTAATGAGCCGCTGTTTGTTTTTGAGGAGGAATGGAATTCGGGATGAGATGGGAAAAGGGGTGAAAAATTAGAAACGTGCCCCAATCCAAATATCTCCTTACGCTGCTAAAAATAAATGTTGTTTATTGACATCAGCGGTTCCACAAAGAACCTTTATGATTCTCTTCCACAAGAGGTTCTTCATAGTGGTGTTTATCTAGATTTAAAAAAAAAAGCAGATAGATAGATAGATAATGACAGGAAATTTAACAAGTTTCGTACTAATTCAGCTGGTGCACCTCAAGGTTCGATATTAGGTCCTTTATTATTCAGTTTGTATATTAATGACTTGCCTGATGTTTGTGCACATACTAAATTGTCACATGCATGCTGATGATACAGTTATATACTTGCACGCTAAAGGTAAAAAGCAAGCTGCAGAAGAATTGGTTAATAATACTAACTGGTTTTAAAAAATCACGTATACATCTTAATCCAGCCTAATCCAGATATGAGGTTACCAGTAGTCCAGGTATAATACTTGACTCACAACTTACATATCATTAACTGATTCATATCATCACTGTAAACGTTCAGCTAAATATGGGTTTTTAAACTGGGAAAATAAACTGTTCAATTTGTCAAAATGTTGCATGGTCCGGCTGCGCCTCCTTTATTTGGATACTTTAGGTCGTTTTTCTCAGTTTGGATTGTGTCTAAATCTTCAGATCATATTTTTTCCACCCTCGGATTCCAGATATTAAAATAGATGTACAGTATATTCAGCCAAATATTGTCCTAAAGCTTATTTATTTTGCTTTCGAATAATGTATAAATCTCCATTTTTTGAAAAAGCTGATTGGTTTAATGCTACAGGGTCACAAATAAAAAATAAACAATTACAGAATTCAGAATTGTTAGATATAAACAATTATCTTTATTATCCCGTATAGCAGAAACAAGCTTGTATACTGTGCATGCAAGACTCTTTTATGTTGCCAGATCAACAAAAAAAAGAGTAAGCACATAATAACCAAATAACAAATCCAAACCAATGCTTTTCATTGAAAATAAGACCACAATATCACAGTCTGCACCTGCCCAATTTAACATAAAATTCATTGCTTTATGGTCAAAAGCACTTATACAGGAGGAGGATATAGCAACACTGCTTTAAGAAAGCGAACGAGTTGACTCTGTCAATAGTGGTTTAGTTAAAATTGCAGATCCTAATGAATCCTTGGTAATGTTACTTTTGTCAAAAAGAGTGGATATTGCTATGGTTACCACAGAATCATCACAATTCTGAATTGTCTTGCATATAAACACTGAAGAATAATTTAGGGGATTCACATCCCTGATTTAATGAAACGTTCTTAGGGGAACCTAAAATGCTTCTTATATGGCAGTGCGGCGAAAGCTCCTTTATGAACCTTTTATTTTTAAACGTGCATCAAACACTAAAATACGCATTTCGGAATTAATGGAAAGCTTCGGCCTTTGCGCTGACCCGTATAAGTAGTGTATTATGAAATGCCTTACTAAGAATCTCCTTGAGAATGATTCTAGGGAGGGGTTTTTTCCCTTCTTTCCAGGAATCAAGCGAACAGTCAGACTGCGGCAGACGAAGGCAAAGATTAGTAATCCTGTCATATCTGAAGGATATAACCAGGCTGACTGATTGTTGGCTAAACAACACGTTGCTATTTTAGTTATTGCACAAGTCGTGGGTCATCTGGATATCAAAGGCTTGTAATCAAGGGCTCCCCTCACAAAAATACTTCAAACACTACACTTTTTGTAAGATGGACTGTACAGACACTGGGCCAATAAGTATTATGTTGTAGGGATGCATAGTATTACACTTCAGACACTAATGCAATTCACTCTGCAGCTAGGCGTGATTCATAATACTGGCATGATGACAAACCAGAGCACTGGAATAGAGTCCCTTCTAACCCAAAAAGGCTTTACAAAAATCACTCTGGAACTAATTGAATATTATGTTACTAGTCCAATGCAATAAATTACAATTTAGCCCACATATTTATTTGTGGAGACTTGGCCAAGTTGTATTCGAAGTTAGTTTGTTAGTCTGACCAGCAGAGGGCGCCACAAAACTAAATTACAGCCTTCACCAAAAACAACATGACAGATAGACAGATAGATATATAGATAGATAGGTAAAAGTTTTGAGTGTTAAAAAGACTGCTAAATATATTTAAAGTCAATAAATAATGAAATAATTACATTTATTTATAAAAAAAAATTTAAACATCTAATTTAAAATATACTTAATACTTTTTAAAAAATAATTTCAAACTGTATATTTTGTAACAAATTTAATATCATTTTGTGTACAAACCTCATCAATAATGTTTTGGAGGGTGTTTATAGTCATGTTTGGGTGGTTAATTAATTTTTTTTTTTTTTTTTTGAGATTCAGCCCTCTTTTCTATCAAAGGTTGATAGATAGAAATCCATCACTCAAATATTATATTCTAATCATTTTAGTTTATTTTTGTAATTATTTGGGTCAAAAAACAATACTTATGAACAAAAAAGATAACACTTTACAATAACATTCAATACATTAGTTAATGTATTTGTAATGACAGCAGCTTGAGCATTCGGATCCATGTGCAAAAAATACTCTTTACTCCAAGGAGCAGGCAGGGTCAAGACCATCTAGAGCAGGGGTGGGTAACTTCGGTCCTGGAGGGCCGGTGTCCTGCAGAGTTTAGCTCCAACCCTAATCAAACACACCTGCCTGTAACTTTCT
>JAUCMS010000127.1:6535668-6575700 GCA_032357445.1 Enteromius radiatus | reverse complement strand
TTCGCGCAGCTAGTAGCTAGCTACACCGCTACTTGCTGCAAAAAGTAGTTAGCTACTGGAGAAGCTACACTGTTTAAAAAGCAACTGAGCTACTGCCAAGCTACTGAAAATGTAGTTAAGTTAGTAGCGTCGCTACTTGTAGTTAACTACTCCCCAACACTACCCAAGATGTATGCCTAAAATCAGCTAGAAATGATTGCTGATTAACTTAATAAAAATTACCCCTCAATTCTGATTGGCTGATTGGAATGTTGTTCCAGTACATCAGGTCATTCACTGCAACAGAGAGAGCCGCTTTGCCACACAAACGCGCGTCTACTGTCTATATGTCGTGTTTATATGTGTGTTTTTGGTTGCTTACGGTGTTGAAGCTGCGTGTGATCTTAAAGTTTTATCCCGTCAGTTTTCCACCAGAGCCGCTCCCCCATCAGTTTTGTTTTCTGCGCGCGCGTCGCGATTCAAATGCTCTCTAAACTTTCAGTTTATGGACGTCGCCATCTTTGATATTACTTCGGTCACTGTCGCTATGGTTACTGGTAAGGAAATACGGGCTTGACTCCTGTTACACGTTCATACAGACAGAATACTTAACACAGCTGAAAGCTGCTGTGTGAACGAGACATTTCGAGACTAACACCGGTAGGCTAAAGAAAATAAGGTTGGCAATCCCAAATACAGGATTGACAACCGTATTTTGCTTCTGTGTGAAAGTAGCCATTTTCTTCACAAAAATGATAAAATTAAGTAGGCCTGCTTCTAAATTGAATGGGATGCTGCATCTTTCAGTGTTTTTGTTTTTTTTTAAAGGCTTAATTCACGTGATCTACATCACAGGCTTTACAGTAAGAGACATGGCAATCTGAGTTTCTGAGCTCACAAGTCTTTTGAATTTGAAGATGCGTTGCCAATCTGAAAGATTTCAGAAATTTAGAAATTATTTTAATTTGATTAAAGTTTTTTCAAAATTCTGGATGGGTAACCTTGATTGTTGAGGCCTTTCCCTTGCGTGTTATTTAATCACTGACAAAATGTATTTTTTTAATGTTTAATTTTCTATATACTGTTTAAAATGTTGTTGTTTTTTTAATAAAAATTATTACTTGGCAGTTCAGTTTTATTCATGCATTATTAAATTACGCAAAAGTGACAGTAAAGTCATTTATAATACTGAGAAAAAAAGTTGTTCCTTTGAAATTTCTATTTATCAAATAATCCTGGGGAGAAAATGCATTGCAGTTTCGTTTTCTGCGCGCGCGCCTCGCAATTCAAATGCTCTCTAAACTTTCAGTTTATGGACGTCGCCATCTTTGATATTACTTCGGTCACTGTCGCTATGGTTACTGGTAAGGAAATACGGGCTTGACTCCTGTTACACGTTCATAATACGTATTATTATTATTATTACGTTAATAATAAGAAGAACTGAAGTAATGATGCTGCAAATTAAGCTTTGCATCACAAATGTGAAATTTTTTCTGTGTATATTTGAAACATGAAATATGGATTTTAAATTATAATAGCTAATATTTCACAATATTACTGTTTTTGCTGTATTTTTGATTAAATAAAATATATTTTTGGCCCCTACTTTCGAACTGTACTCTAGTGAATATCGAATGTATTTATCTGGACACATTTTAATTCTTCACTCATGTTCTTATTTTCCCTTTAGGCACTGAAAGCATCTCTATAGATAATCAAGAGGTTTTACGGACTAGATTTGAGCCAACTGAAAAAATGTCGACATATCTGTTGGCCTTTGTCGTCAGTGAATTTACCAACATACAGTCCCCTTCAGAGGCCAATATTTTGGTAGACAACCAAGATATATTCACTCTCTTGTTCCCTTCCTTCATCTTCTATATGAATTTTAAATGCACATAACAAATTATAAATGGGTATTGAATGCAATGATTTTTATCACATAATTTGTATTTAATGACAATGTTTGTTAAACTGTTAACTTTATTCATTTTTTAGATCAGAGTATGGGGACGTAGAGAAGCCATTGAAAGTGGTCAGGGAGATTATGCCCTTAATGTGACATTCCCTATTTTGAAATATTTAGAAAATTATTACAACACAACATACCCCCTATCCAAATCAGGTGAGAGTTTAAACTTGCAAATTCATTCCAAATGTTGTTTCTCAATACAGTAATACCGGGCGATTGGGGGAAAAAGCAGCCAGACTAATACGTTCCATTCCCTAGATCAAATTGCACTGCCTGATTTCGCTGCTGGAGCCATGGAAAACTGGGGTTTGGTCACATACAGAGAGCTATCGCTTTTCTACGATCCTAAAGTGTCCTCTAATGAAGACAAAGAATGGGTGGTCTCTATAATTACACATGAACTTGCACACATGGTATGTGGAGAACTTCTCTCTCTCTCTCTCTCTCTCTCTCTATAAAAATGGTATTGTTTAATTAATTTAAAATATGTAATTCATTTATGTGAGTCAAATTATTGTCTAGTGGTTTGGGAACCTTGTGACCATGAGATGGTGGAATGACCTGTGGCTCAATGAAGGTTTTGCAAGTTACATTTCATATCTTGGAGCTGATTATGCTGAACCCACCTGGAATATTGTAAGTTTTTAGCTATATTCAACAAGTAACATTTGAAAATCCTAGGCGCACGTCTCAGAATGCTAAATGTTTCTATAGCAACAGGAATTTCTAACGCCACACGCGTTGATGCGCTCACTTTACAAATCAGCGATTGGCTATTTTATTCAGTTAAGCGTTGCATTTCCCCCCATTCAAAACTATACGAGTGACATGTCTTGGGTATTCTATAGTCTATATTCTATAGCTTCTATATGCGCGGTATGATTGCTCTCCCTTTGATGTCATACCAAAGACTATAGAAGACGTCTTCTATATTCTTTGCTCATGCACCAAGTCGAACACACCTAATCCTTTTTCGCGAACTTTGCACTGACTGTATTTCTTTATACGTCAGTCCAAATTCAAAGTAAAACTCTATGAATTGCTCCATTATGAATGTACAGAGCTGTCTGAACCGCTGGAAGTGTAAAGTAAACAGGAAGTGTTTCTCTGAGCTCAACTGAACAAAAGTTTTGCGGGAGAACGCAAGTATCTTTGCGAGATAATGCAAAAGATTTGAAAAACATTTTTTCCTTCCACCTTGAATTTTTTTTACTCACCCCAAATTTTTTCCTCCACCATGTCCCTTAAGGGGCTCCGTAGCTAGCTAATTAGTAGCTAGCTTTTTTTTTTAAACGCCAGACTAGTTAAATTAAAAAAAAACTGTGACCAGTCTTAAAGAAAAAATTAGCAGACCAACTTTTAAGACTAGTCTTAACCTTTTATGCAACCGGTATTAAAACCTATTTTTTATATATATATATAGTCATGAGGGGGGAAACTATAGTGAATGATGTTTATTTGAAAGTCTAAAAATGCAAACATGTTTTCTGTAAGGGTTAGGGGATAGAAAATATTGTTTGGTGAGTATAAAAGTAATAGAAGTGTATGTAAAGGCCACATAAGCAAACCTTTAAAACGTGTACAAAAGCTTATAAATAATGCAGGGCAAGATTTTTTCAGAGAAAGGAAAAATGCAGACCGTTTCCTGTAAGGGGTAGGTTTATGTGTAGAGTTTGTGAAGGGTGTGTGTTAAGTGTTATGAATATATTAGGGGTTCACTAACTCTCTTTTCTCTCCTGAAGAAAGATCTGATGGTTCAGCAACAGGTTCAGAGGGCGTTTGACGTCGACGCTCTTGTTTCCTCTCACCCACTTTCTTCACGAGAGGATGAAGTCATCACACCGTATGAAATCGATCAGCTATTCGATACCATCACGTATAGCAAGGTTTTTAACATGTGTCAAAAACAACTTGAGATAACACTGTATTAGGGTCTTTAAGTTCATGTTAAGTTCATTGTTGTCATTTCAGGGGGCTGCTATACTGAGAATGCTGTCTGAGTTTCTGACAGAGTCTATCTTTGCTAAAGGACTTCACGTATGTCTGAAGGGTTTTTATGATGCATAAATGTGACTTTTAGAGTGATTTTCTAAGACTGACACCCGTGCACGATTTCCACAGAATTATTTGCATGAGTATGCATACAGCAACACTGTGTACACAGATCTTTGGAAAAAACTGCAGGAAGTAAGTTACCAAATTGATGCAATGGAATCCTTAAGTATTAGTGTAAGCGTGTTTGTCTTTACAAACATAATGTTCTTTCTTTTCTTTTTTTGTTTAAGGTTGTAGATGCAGATTCAAGCATCCATCTCCCAGCCTCAATAAATGGAATCATGAATCGCTGGATTCTTCAGATGGGTTTTCCTGTAGTAACTATTGACACTCAGACAGGAAGTATCTCTCAGCAGCACTTCCTGATTCACCCAGAGGCCGTAGTGGACAAGCCATCCGAGTACAAGTATGTTTAAACTGACAAATGTGCCAATATTACTTCAAAATCCTGTCCTTTTAAAGCATACTGCGCGTATGTTCAAAAATGATTGCAGTTATGAATGGTTTGTGCCAATCACATGGATGAAGAGTGGCAGTATTATGGACCAGCACTGGCTGCTTACTAAAAAGGCTTCATATGAGCCCATGAAGACTGATACGGACTGGGTATTGGCCAACCTGAATGTCACGGGATACTTCAGGGTTAATTATGATCCCCAGAACTGGGAACGTCTCCTTACACTACTGACTTCAGATCCTAAAGTAAGTATCTCATTATCTTTAATTTAATTTAAAACATTGAGCATCAAACCTGTAGTAAATAGTAGTGAATATTTTAAGAGGGTCATTTTGGTTTAAGTTTGCTATACTTTATATGTTGACTAGTGTTTATAATATATATTGTTCTGAATTGTTCTAATATATAAAGTATATTTACTAGTATAACATTTGACTTAACATCTACTCACATAGGTTATTCCAGTTCTTAATAGGGGCCAGATCATAGATGATGCATTTAATTTGGCGAGGTAAGCTCTTTGCTGCAAAGATATTTCTTTCATTTCATTATCTGTATATAAAACAAAAATAATAATTGAACATTTAAATCTGATTATTCATAGGGCAAAGATAATCAACATAACCTTGGCTCTGAGAACAACCGAGTATCTCCACAAAGAGAAGGAGTACATACCTTGGGAATCTGCTGTAAGAAATTTGGAGTACTTTTTTCTCATGTTTGACCGAACAGAAGTCTATGGACCTTTGCAGGTATGCTTGTTTACTTATTACAAAAATATTTGTATTACCTGCAGCTAAAATGTTAAAAAAACAAGTACACAAGGAATGCTCATTCAGAACATGTTAGACACTTATTTTAACATTGTTTTAAAACACTCCAGACTTACCTGCGGAGAAAGACGCAACCTCTTTTTGAGCACTTCAAAGCTATCACATCAAACTGGACTCAGAAACCCCAAAGTTACATGGACCAGTAAATACATGATTACTTTGTTTACAGTTTCTTCTAAGCATTACTTAAGTAGCACCACAATGTGTTACCACAGTCAGTTATATGATTTAATTCTGTAACCACAAGCATAAAAGTGTTTTGAAGAATTCTAAAGGGGCCACATCATGATAAATCAAATGGTTGTTGATTTTCGGTCATAAAAGAGTTAAAATACCATGAAAACTTTCTCCTCTGTAAAAAAAATAACAGCTCGTTCTGTACTGACGTCAGATAGACCGCAAGAAGAAATGACCACCCACATATACACATTAACTTACCACACTGAGGTAATGAGGAAATATATATTATTCATAAACACAAGTCAAATGTGGTAAATATGAATGAAGTGTGGGAAAATCTGTCAGAGCTTGTGCAAACCCATAGGTAATTTTATACGCACACATAAAAGTCATATAGGCAAAACCGCAAAAATGGCACGTTTTAATTGTCAGGTTCAGAGACTGGGGTGGAATACAATCATAAAAAAATAAAGTATTACTGTTATTACAGGTGCATAAACTAAGTGGACCTCAGTGAAAATAAATGTATGATATGACCCCTTTAAACTCTCCTTATAACTGAGAAGTTGCATAACATATAATTGTTTAATTCATTTCTGTTTTTGCATAAAGAATAGCAATATATAGGAATATATGGGAAAGGGAAACTGAAATATTGTATGGTTTGTGTGACTTCTGTTTGTAGATGCAACCAAATAAACGTAATCTCAATGGCCTGTAAAACCGGAGTGGAGGGATGTTCAGAGCTCACTAGAAAGTGGTTCAGACAGTGGATGAACAACCCTGACACTAACCCGTATGGAAACCTCTTCTCTAAAATATAAATTCAGTTCATACCAGCTTTCTTATTTCTCTATTCTTAATCTTACATTTAGTTCAGTTCTAATCTGAATTCAGCTCAAGCCATTTCATCTCTTTCTAGGTCTATGTTGTACCATTGCAAGTCAGTTCAGTTAACTTCTTTTTAGTCTGTTTACGGGAGCTGAGTTAATTTAATTTCCCCTCAGAATTCAGTTCAAGCCAGTTTAGGGCAACACTTTACAATAAGGTTCATTAATTAACATTAGCTAGCTACTTTAGTTAACATATGTACACTAAGATTGAACACTACATCTACAGCATTTAATAATCTTATTTAATGTTAATTTCTGCATTTGCTAATGCATTATGAAAAATGACAAGTTGTGCTTGTTAAGTAAGGGAAAATGTACATTCAAGCAGGTTTGCTTCAAGCATTCAACGGCCCCGTAGTATAACTGATGTTAACACATGACACCTTAAAGTGTTACCCAGTTTGTTTCTTGATTTTCAGTTAATCGATTTCTTTTAATTCAAGTCAGAGCCATATCAGTTAGCTTCTTTCATGTTCATGTTTTACCATGTTTTCAGTTCCACTCCAAATTCAGTGCAAGCCGCTTTTTTCTAGGTCTATCCATACCATTGAATTTAGTTTATTTCTGTTTAAAAAAATATTCTATTCAAGTCAGAATTAACTTCAAGCTAGTCCATTTATTTCTAGTTCTTTGTAAATATTTTTTATGGGACTTTGATTTAATTCAGTTCCATTTAAGTTCACAGATTTTAGTGTAGTTCAGTAAATCAATTTAATTCAGTTCAATTCAGAATTCATTCAAGCTAGTTGACTTCAGATATTTCCGGTTTGGTTCAGTTTGATTTTGTCTGTTTTTTGTTTTTTTTTCACTCAAGAATTGCCCCAAATCTGAAATTAACTGTGTACTGTAATGCCATTGCCGCTGGAGGTGTTGAGGAGTGGGATTTCGGATGGAAGATGTTCAAGAACACGACCATTGCTGCAGAGGCAGATAAACTGTTATATGGTTTATCATGCACCAAAGAGCCTTGGCTGTTAAACAGGTTAGTCATGTATAAAACATAAACTACCAAAAAAATGAATACTCTTATTCAGTAAAGATGCATTTAATTGATCGATCGTGACATTAAAGATGTTCTTTTTTAACTAAATGCTGTTTTTTAATCAAAGAATCCTGAATTTGTGTGCAGAAGAATATTAAGCAGTATAACTGCTGTCAACATTGATTATAATACATGCTTCTTATAGTCCATTTATTTTAATGAATTTTATTTAACTAAGCCTCGTACATGTATTTTATACTCATTTAATTGCCTTCTGTTTTCTGAAGGTACCTGGAATACTCAATAGATCCAAAACAGATCAGGAAGCAGGACAGTGTCTACGCCATTGTGCATACGGCAGGAAATGTAATAGGGCAGCCGCTGGTTTGGGACTTCGTCAGAGCAAACTGGGAGCGTTTAACTAAGTAAGTACTGCATTTTCTTCTTTCTAAATGTATATTTAAATCCTCTACTAACATTTTCTGTCATGTGATCTCCATAGTTTGGATGATGGATCCTTCTTTTTCGGAATAATCATTCTGAGCATCACAAAAAAGTTTTCCACAGAATTTGAACTGCAACAGGTTTGTGCTATTTTAAAAAAGAGCAAATATTATTACACTACTGTTTAAATATTTATTTATTTTTCAAATGTTTTTGAACGTCGCTTTTATTCATCATGGGAGCATACTGTTTATTTAATTAAAAAACAGTAATATTGTACAATACTACTGCAAATCAAAATAATGATTGTTTACTGTAATATGTTATAAAATGTCATTTATTCCTATTCCAGTAAAGCTCAAGTAAAATGTCTTATCATTATCAATGTTTAAAACATTTTCAAGGAAAAAAATCAGCAATTTCAAATTATTCCTAATTTTAAAATTTAAATAAAATTTAGAATATTTACTCGAAACAGTAGCAAATATGTAATATTTTTATCCTAACTTTAAGCTTAAGATTAGCTAAAAATGCTGTGATGCTAAATTCTATTTTCCTTTTTTCTAGAGATGTGATATAAAAATGTTTGTACTTATCTCTTTCTTTCTCTCTGTTTCTTTGACAAATCACAGTTGCAGGAATTTAAAGCGGACATTGAAGCAAGCGGTTTCAGTTCTGGGACGCAGGCGATAGAGAAGGCCATTGAACAAATAAAAGCCAACATTATATGGATATCTGAAAACCAAGCGCAAGTAATGAACTGGCTCATTAAACAGTCAGACTAAGCGCATTCTCATTATGACCTTTTGCGTATAATATTTTTATACTTGCATGGGTATTACATATATTTATATTTTTCAAATACAGACATCATAATCAAGTTTGATAATCAGCATGTTCTGTGCCTTTGATTGTTAAATAGATTTTGCAGTATTTTTCATTTCTGATATCGGAAAAAAATAGATATATTTGTATGCATTTAAATATTTCGCAATAAACATCAAATATATTTTGTTTACAATCACCAGTTATATTGCACTGTGATTTATGAAAGTAGTTTCAGAAAGTAAATTTGTCTTTTTTGAAAATTGTTTAATTGGTTTTTTGTTTGTTTCTGAAATACCTATGGAGGAAATGAACTGCTTTTGAAAGATGAACCAATAGCATCTGCAGTGGAATGGACCTTTAATAAAACAGGCCAAGATGTGACAGCACATCACAGGACTTGTTCCTGTAACTAGATGAATGTGGTTCATTCTTCTGTGTTCAACAGAGGAAGTAGACAAGACTGCGCAAATGGGAGGATGAGAGTGTGAGGAAGTGATTCATTATTATGGTGTCTGAAAGCAGCTGCAGACTTGACACCTTCAAGACTTTTACCACATATTATAAATGAACACTGAAGAACAGCTGCCACTCACGTCACTAATGGCACTATTAATATCCTTAATAAAGTCACAGCGAGGTTTTTGTGGTGTTGTGCAATTTGACATGGGATCATGAGATCGACTTGTTCTAGGATAGTTTACTTAAAATGTAAAATTTGCTGAAAATATTCTTACCATCTCGCCATCAAAGATTACATTCAGCATTATATTGCAAGCTCACCATCGGATCCTCTGTCTGCAGTGAATGGGTGCCGTTATTAACACACAGCTTTTCACATTACAAGACATTAATTGATGGACTGGAGTAGTGTGGATTGTTAAATGTTTGGACTTCATTCTGACGGCACCCATTCACTACAAATGATCCATCAATTTCTTACTTCTATCATTATTTATGTCAATTATTTTTAGGATGGTCCAATTGAATTTTCGGCTATTTTTCATTTTTAAAGTTTATTGAAGATAAAAGAGAATTTAAGACATTGCAGTTGCAAGAAAACACCCACAGAGCTGTGTTTACAGTGTGAGGGGTATTAAAGGATCTCACCTGTGAGAGTTAGTTTACTCTCCTGCCCACATTAATGCTCGCTCTGCAGGGGTGTTTCCTTAAATGTGTGACTTACAACGTGGAATGACCATCACAGCTGTCCCTCGTTAGGATGCTGCTTAATGATCTGTTTTATGTCATGCGTTGTTTTTACATTGAAATAATTTGTATGTAATGTTAAAAACACAAAACCCATGTAAGATTCTTCAAGGGTTTATTTGTCAGGAAATGTACAATTCATAAATATTGATATATATTTTTGAAACATAGAAAAAATATAAATAGCTGTACAAACATATATGCAAAAATAAAGTATTTCATTTTCATTATTTTACACAAATTGAACAAATTAATATTGGCATTTCAGTCCGTTTTTTTTTTTTTTTAGCACTGTCCGTGGAAGAAATTGTGTTGTTCGAGAAACCAAACATCCTGAGCTGGGAAGGATAGGAGTTCGCCTTCGACTGGATTCTGAGTCTGGAAAAATAAAATACAGACCAAATTAGGAAAAATGTATATTTTTAATCAATTTAATACATTTTTAAAATTGAATTGAATCATTATTATTATTGTTAAAATTATTTTATAAATATAACATCATAACAACCAAGTCAAACCATTTTTTTTTTACTTTAAATAAAAAATAAAAAAAAACGTAAAGAGGCTAAATCTAACTAATAAAATAATAATACATTAGAAAAACTAAAAAGCTATCCTGAAAAACACAATGTTGCCTATGAAGTCTACATTTACTACAGATTTATTGATGTACCATGTACATACCTGATAACGGGTCATAGAAGGGAACTGCTGAGCTGGTAAACTTTGGGTAACTGAAGGAGTCGCAGTGAAGCTGTCAAAGATGTTTGATGCAGCCTCGAGCTCGGCCTGAGCTCCACGATTAGGCTCGTCTTCACTGAGTTGGAGCTGAGCAGACAGGCAGGAGATGTACTGGATAGTGAGCCGCAGCGTCTCGATCTTGGTCAAGGATTTTCCGACAGGAGCCACTGATGGCGGCAGGTACATCCTGAGGTGATGAAGAGCTTTGGTCAGGTCCCTCATCCTTAGCTTCTCCCGCTCACTTGCAGTTTCCCGTTTGACTCCAGGGAATTTTGACCTCGGCCGCCCGGTTCTCTTGGGTGGCTGGACGCTGTTCGTCTCCTGGCTGCTGTGGTGGGGGAAGATTTGGGGTATGTCCTGTCCCGCTCCACAAGGGTAAGCTGGAGGGGAGAAGCTGCTGGAATCTACAGAAGAGGCTGGAGACAGGCTGCTGCAGGCGCTGTAGTAGCCCGCATCTGATACGGAGTAGCTCTGATCCAGAAACTTCTCACAGTCAAACACGAACGCGCTGCTGTCTTGGAGCTGAAGAGGAGAGCTGGAGGTATCCATGGCTGTAGAGTTGAGAAGGTCTCTGCTGAATGTGGTTGTGGTTGCTGGTGGAACGTGTTCCTCCTGTATATATCCTCCCTGAGGTGCGATTTGGCACCTCAGAGGATCCCAGTCAGTACTTGAGAGGAGAAGTGACACCAGAAGTAGGGGGTCTGTGGGAAAGAGCAGCTTCTTCTACCTCAGATGTGAGGTGTGAGGACCAGAAACAGTCTGAGCACACAACCCTCGCAAGTTTTATTAAGATATAGACAAATAGATATTGTAAATGTGTAAAAAAGTAAATATCTATAAATATATACATCACCATAAATTAGTATAAGAGGCTTATTTAAAAATACATAAAAATATAATTGACCCCAAACCTCTGAAAGGTATTGTGCATGTATATAAACATATATATATATATAGTATTACATATAGTATAGTTGTAAATTAATAGTTGTACATTTGAAAACAAGTACTAATATATTTAACAAAATTATTACAATTACACTTATATATTTTAAAATGAATTTGTCAATCTAAAGGACTATTTAAGGAAACAGAGTATGTAAATATATATATGTATGCATGTAGTTACACAAGGAAAAAAATAATATATATATATATATATATATATATATACACACACACACACACACACACACACAAACTATAGCACTTTTCCTTAATCATATATAAATTTTAACATAAATCTTAATTCCTTACTAAAAGTTTAAAATAAATTCAAAACTAAAAGTTGTCTCAGAAGTAGTAATAATATTTTCAATTATATTTTGGGAATTTTTGATCAAATAAATATTTGAACATAAGACACTTCTTATAAAAACATTACAAATATGTTACTGTATTTTTTATGTCACAGCAAAATAGTATTTAAGTGATCTGAAAGAAATCTAAAATATGATTCCATAATACTGAAAAAACATATTATGACCAGTTACAGCACTTTCCATAATACATAACTCTTGATGGTCATGTTACCAAGTACAAACGCTAAGCGCAAAACAATCCAGTCGTATAGAGTGTTTCTGAGAAATGCACCAATGGCTTCAGTGCTGTCTGAAGCTGATCAACCATAACAAAGAACTTCTGTTTGTGTGCATTCTCCTGATGATCTCAGACTCCTGAAGCCACAGGCTTTTCAAGGTCAGTGCTAATTTACTGCTGATGACATGTCTGATTCGACGTTTGCGTCTCAGATTACAAATCAAATCAACCTCTGACTAACAAGCACAGTAGCTCTACCAACAGATAAGACTTAGTTCATCAGTAAATCTGGCTTCCATCAAAATACGTGAGGAGAGGAGCATGAGAAAAACACAATCACATCTCACCCGCTCCTTCATGTTAACATGACACCTTCTTAGGTCTCCTGTAGTGATGAAGCAGATGACGGCGGTGGATGAGATCACTGACTGCAGTTCCCACAAACAGAAGTGTCATATTTGACTCCTGCATCAACAGAGACACACATATACAGATATCAACACAAATTGCAATATTATCTGCACATTCTCAGCTATATGCTCAATGAATGTGATCACAAATTATGCATTAGTTTCATCTTAACTCAGAAGACTGTTATTTCATGTGAAGTCACACCTCTGAAATGTTTATGGAGTTAGTTCAGAAAGTTCTCATGGACTTCACCAGAAGAACGCTAGTCCTGAGAGACATGCTGGTTTTTAGCACTGTTTGAACTCACTTGTGACTGTAGATTGCAGATATGACGTTGAAATTTGATTAATTGTACTAAACCACCAAAATGAAATGAGTGTCTTACATAACTTAAAACAATAGTTCATCCAAAAAGTAATATTTGCTGGCAATTTACTCTTACCCTCGGGCCATGCAAGATGTGTTTGATTCTTTATTGGAAGAGATTTGAAAAAAATGTGCATTACATCACTAATGGATGAATGGGTGCCGTCGGAATGAGAGTCCAAACAGCTGATTAAAACATCACAAGGACCCACAAGTAATCCACACCAGTCCATCAATGAACTTGAGAAGTCTTGTGAAGTAAAAAGACTCCAGCTACAAGAGCTGTCTATCTATAATATTGCTTTCTCCTGTGAAAAGAGTCATCTTGTCTGAATCAGTAGAGAAATATACACCAATCAAGCATTTGTTGGTGGACTTTAATGTAACAGGACAACAGGGAGAAACATATTTTGGTCAGAAACAAGGGTTTCAGGTTTAAAATGGCTGTAAGTTATGGATTTATTGTGATGTTTTTGTCAGCTGTTTGGACTCTCGTTCTAGCGGCACCCATTCACTTCAGAGGATCCATTGGTGAGCATGTGATCTGTTCCAGTGAAGAAACCAACTTTAAGGAAATTAATAAAAAACAAAATGTTTAGGTGAACTAACCCTTTAATTTGGGGGATTTCCTCTAACTTTGTTTAACACCCAAGTGATTATGAGCCAATTAGCATGTGATTGTTACACATTCACACGTTTTAATTGTGTATTTGCCTTCCGAGATGAAAGAGCTGAATGTGTGTATTTGATATTAGGATTTGCACATCAAATATCCCTCTCAAGCTGGCAAAATAAACTTTGTGGGCTAATTCCACAACTTACTGTAATTCACACACAACTGTTCTATGAATTTAAAATGCAGCTCGCTCACATTAGGACACAAGTATTGTGAGGGGGGTCTCGACAACTCGGTCTGAGGCTAGACTTCGTGGCGTGAACAAGCTTTTCACAGTCAGTTGAACTTCATTAGCAGCAATAGGCTTCACTTGTCACAGACTGAATACACATCACATCTGAAGGATCATGCTTGGATGAATACGCTGCAACTTGCAAAATAACTAATAACTGTGATCAGAGGTCAAAGTGGTATTGTTTTAGTTATATGAACCAGGAAATGTCACATTTCCTTGATTGTTATGCAGCTCTGTGCCAGCTTTAAAGTTCATTGAATCAGAACATAACAGACAATCTAGCCGCAAAAAACATTGTACACAGGCCAACAGATAATGATGGGTGAAACACTGTTTGAATATTTGGGATTGGTAAAATCCCAGATTGGTTTTTGCATGTCTCTAATGATCACCAAGGCTTTATTTATTTAATCACAAGCACCATAAACAACAGAATAATGACACTGACAGACTGACAACATAATGTCCTCTGACAGCAGATACTGAACCAGAACAACATGTTATCCTCAGGCACTTATCTTTAACTGCGTCTGACAGAAGACTTGTTTTTTTATGAGCTGTGAGGCACTTAATACTTTACAACGAATAAACAGCTTTTTTATGAACGTTTAACAACTGTCACCCTGGACCACAAAACCAGTCTTATATCGCAAACGCTGGGTCCAAATTTTCCGTTTATGCAAAAAAGCATTAGGATATTAAGTAAAGATTATGGAAAACTTAATTTTTAATTAATTCATATTGCTAAGAACTTAATTTGGACAACTTGAAATGCAATTTTCGCAATATTTAGATTTTTTTGCACCGTCATATTGTCCTATCCTAACAAACCATACATCAATGGAAAGCTTATTTATTCAGATTTTAGTTGGTGTGTTATGTAACACTTTTTTATTTATTTATTTTTTTTTTTTTAAGAAAAATTATGCCTGGTTTTGTGGTCCAGGCTCACATTTGTCATTCAAACTGACATTTTTCTCTACAGATATATATCACAAAAGTTTAACAGCTTTGTCAGATTGGTTAGGTAATATGTGAGGTAGTATAGTTGAAATCTCGACCATGATAAATAAAGACTTTTATATAATGAAATATTGCACAGGCACAGTAAGGTGACTGCACTAAAGTCAATGGGGAAGAGGTTGATGTCTCTATAGGTCCCTGTTGAATGTGATCAAGTTCCATAAAGATATAGTCAATTTTAATTTGATTTTCTCAATATTTAGATTTTTGCACCAGATTTTCAAATAGTTCTCGGCCAAATATTGTCCTGTTCTAACAAACCATATCCTACAACAAAGGAAAGCTTTCAGATTATGAATCTCAATTTTACAAAACTGACTCTGACTGGTTTTGTGGTCCATGGTCACATATTATTCAGTCTACCAGAAATATTTCATCTGTGATTATTTGGTAATTATAGCCTGCTTGCAAGTAGGTCTAAATTGATAGACATGTTTTGTTTTTTTTAATATGACGATCAGCACCGAACTTAGGCTAAATGCTTTCAGTCATGTAAATATGTTTAATATTATGCATTCATATTGTAAATGTTGAAACTTTTAAAAGCATTTGCCAGATCGCATTTGCTGACTTTACACAAGTTAAGTTGCTGCAACGAATACAGGACTTTTACTTGCATTCTATATATATATACGAGTATTTGATGCATCTTGATACAGTGCGTGCTATCGTTTCCGTGTAAATATTAATATTCGCTTTTGCCATGACAAAGGTCTAAACTGATTGCTCAATGACATTTCTACACCGATTGAATTTCATGTATGCGTATAAAACGTTCAAGTGGTCTTCATGACACAAATTCACCCTGGTATTAAAAAGTAGCTACGTCTTATGAGCTACAGGTCAAATCGCATTGCCCTAACCTTTAAAGAAGTAGCCTTATGAACGCTTTCAATTATTCGTTTACAAACTATAACCATATCAATGTGTAAAACAGTCTATCGCCGTTTTTGTTCTCAACAGTCAAGTTTTAGTACGTAGACGCTTTAACTCGGACGTTACTGACATCTAGTGGCAGGTTGGAGTTTTTAACTCGCGTAATCCTGAAGCCGGAAGTAGTTGAGGAGCATTCTGGGACCTGTAGTTCCTACATTTAGGTGGTAGAAAATTAACACAAATAATTTACAGGGAAAACAATTTTTTTTTGTCATGTTACAGCTGATCATACATCTATAACTGACCGCTATATTATGTAATTTTTGTGCCTATTACGAAGGACAGTTTATGATAAAGCTGTATAATGGCAACACTGTTAGTGAATGTTGTCAGATTACCAATAGAGGGCGCTATATTCGAAAACCAGTCATAAATAAGCTTTCCATTGATGTGTGGTGGATAGGACAATATTTGGAAATAGTTTTTTGAAAATCTGGACTCTGAGGGGGCAAAAAATAGAGAGAATAACCCTTAAAGTTAGCCAAATGGAGTTCTTAGCATGAAGAAAATGAAGTTTTGATATAGCCTGTTTACGTCGGGAAATTAAGCCTACTATCTTCATGGAATGCAGTTATGATAAAGCTGTATAACGTCATCACTGTTAGTGAATGTTGTCAGATGACCAACAGAGGGCGCTAAATATAATGTTTTATTTAGACTCGCATGCAAAGTTTTTCTTGCTGTGATTCTGAAAGGACAGGATCAACACCACACAACCGTAAAAAGAAATATGTTTTATGTATAAAATCTCTCTTTGATTCCTGTTTAGAAATGTTAGATATATTTTAATGTACATTAAATGTTTAATGTAATAAGCATGACTGTAACACCAGTGTAGAGAACAAGAAAAAGAACAGGAAAAGAGAAACAATTTTTAATAATGCATGTTTTATTATAAATACGTATCAAATATAATTTTGTATTTACATAGGACAGACATGGGTAACACATATAACCTAAATTATAAGAATAACAGGATTAACTTTGATTCACATGTAGGCCAATTGCTTTCACAATCCAAACATCCACATCCATTTTCTGTATACACTACAGCAGCAGGCATTGGGTGTGATGGAGATGTTTTTGCGGTCAGCTCCAGTAAGCTTGAGGAACAAGATGATAGCCAAAGTTTCTGCCATAAACCTGAAACAGAAGATAGAGAATTGCTTAGAGTTCAGTCCTTTTAAATATGTTTAAGATATAATAATTTAAATTGTTAATTGCACGGCACTGATTGTAGCATTATTTTCAAAGTAAGAAAAATAGCTTGCTTATATATATATATATATATATATATATATATATATTCATGTTTTTTTTTTTAATTCAGATATTATTTTGTCATCTAAAAATATATTTGTTTAAGATATTTTCATGGATAGATTTAATAAATTATTTAATATAAAGATTATATTAATATAATATATAGATTTAATATATAATTTTATCAAGCTATTTATTCTTTTATTAGTTTTCCTGTTTTGTCATACATTTATTTATTATTTTTCCTGAAGGTTTTCGTGTGAAAAGTTGTAAATAGTTACCATATACAACTGCAGTATCTAAAATATGAACTGATATGATAATACCAATCATTTTCAACTTTGTGTCTTGCGACACCTGGAGGGTCAGTTGCGTTACTGCCAGTTATTTTTGCATTTCAGATGAACTACATTAGTTAAAGTTCAACTAAATATCATTATCATTAAACAAATGATGTAATATTACAATGTAATGTACAAATAGATAGATGTCTCTGTACCTAAATTATTATTTTACTACCTCTGTACAATTTAGTGTTAATATATAGCCTAATATATTTATACATAATGCATTATATTTAAATTCAAATACTTGATAATAAATATATTTATACAAATATTTTATGAATTATATTTAAATATAATTAATTAATTTAAACATTAAAATATTGAATTATTTTATCATCCAGCAGTATTTCCATACCTGGTATGTCTGTGATGTTTGAGCACATTGTTGTGTTTGGAGGAAGCCGTCTACATTTGCAGAGAAGTTTTGCTCTGTTGAAAGCTGCTGTGAGGAAGCGCCATACTGATCCACGCTGATCTCATCACATTGCCCTGTATGACCAGAGCAACCCTCATACTGTCCATCATAGTGACCGTAACCCTGTCCTTGCTCGACCCAGTCTCCAGCCATAGACCTGTACTGAAAACAACCGACGATCTCTGGAGAATACGAGCTGCTGACAGAGTTCCTGTTCTTCCTGTGGTTCAGCTCTTCTTCACTGAGACCCAGCTGAGCAGACAGGAACGAGATGTAGCGTATGGTGAGTCGGAGTGTCTCGATCTTGGTCAGAGTTTGGCCTACTGGAGCTACGGACGGAGGCAGGTAGGTCCTGAGATGGTGGAGGGCTTTGGTCAGATCCCTCATCCTCAGCTTCTCCTTCTCACTGGCGTTCTGTCGTTGCTCGCTCGGGTTCTTCAGCCTTAATCTGCGTTTCTTCTTAACGATGCCTGCAGGTTTGACTGATTTTCGGCATGCAGGCTGGGCCCGGTGGGACGGGGAGAAGCCCTGGTCCGTGGATGGATCTGGCGAGATGGTGTCTGGAGAGGAAACGCTGTAAAACTCTGACTCTGAGCTCGAACAGCTCCACTGGTTTCGCTGGCTGTGGCTTGAGCTTTCCATATTGTGACTATGAGGGTGAATGAGGGCTGGAAGGAGGGCTGGAGGTTTATATGTTGGACTCAGAGGTGCGAGGTGACACCTCTGCAGGTCTACGGTAGCCCTCTCTGTCTCTCAGACCCCAGGACTCGGCCTGGATCTGTCTGGGAAAGACTCGGAGAGGCCACAGGAGCAGAGGTGTGAATTTTGACTCCTCTTCAAAACAACAAACTAGTGCAGCTTCTACCAGAAAACCCATCTTGTGCAACTGACCGAACAATGCATGTAAATTAATAGTTTCATTCAGCAAGGATGCATTAAATAATTCAAAAGTGACAGTAAAGATATTTGTAGTATTACAAAAGATAAAAACAAAGGCTGTTGAACTTTCTATTCAAAAATATAGAGTTAAAAACAGTTATTTCCACAAAAATAATAAGCAACAGTTTTCAACTTTTATAATAAGAATTGTTACTTTTTAAGAATGATTTCTAAAGGATCACGAGCGAATCTTTGAACATTGCTGTATATAAAATATAACCATGTTTCAATAGTATTTTTATATATTTATATATCAGTGGAAGCAGCCAAATTAAATATAGGATTTGGTCCCAATCCTCAACATAATAATTCAAAACTGCTTCCAGTTGTCTGTATGGGGCTGTATTTCAAAGAGCTAAGCAGCATAATTGACCTTAATGATGTTTAATGATGCTTAATAAACTCCATTAGCAGATTGCACTTGAGGTGTGAGATTCACACAGACTGGTGAGCAGGTTTGCAGTTTAGTGGTCGATATAGTCACTGTGGTCAGTAAAGTGGGTCTCATTCAGAGATTCAAAGTGATAATGAGTACATTTAAAAAAAGATTATTGTATCTAATTGATTGATCAGTGTATAATTAAACATATCTAACTTCATACAGTCTGAAAATATTACATAGAAGCATTTTTTTTTTGTTTTCTAAATGAATTTTTCAGTGAACATTTTAAAGCATACTTTTCAGCATTTGAAAGGTTCCAACCCTGTTGGAATAAAAAAATATATATATTCTGTTTTTGCAGCTGAATGCTGGTTTAAGATGGTAGGACCACCTTAAACCAGCATCTTTTTTTGGGATGGATTTCCAAGGTTCTTCACATAACCACTGATGCTAATGAATAACCTTTATTTTTAGGAGTGTAGGATATACAATATATTGAATGTATAATGTACAGAGTAAACTGAAACGTTGGTAAGCCTTTTTAGTGGCATGGTTGTTAAAGAAACTTTTGTTCTCCAACGTATACGTTTAGAAGTAGAGTTAAAAGTAAATGGATGTACTTTTTGGTGCTGCTTTGTGGTTTGTGTCTATATTGCTGTGGGTGTGAATGATTTTTGGGTTTAATGCCGCTTGTTGACATTATTGTTCACACTAGATTTTGATTCGGAAAACTCCTTCAAATCGCTGGGAAGTCTTGAACGCAAATCGGAGCAGGAAATCTGGAAAAAGCGTTGTTGTCGAGTGTAGAAAAAAAAACACACATGAAGGGATAATAATAATAATACAAACTCAGACCAGAAACCTGCAGACATTGAAATAAGTAAAAAAATTCGCAATATTAATATTCCTATAAATTTGACCATTATTCTTAATTAAGTGTGAATAGTTTTATTATCATGCTCAGTCAACTGAAACAAACCAGGCTTGATGACGTGTGCAACCTACAAACGCGTCCTAGCCTTCCGTTTGAGAAACGGCTTTAATCACGCCCGAAAATTAAACCAGTCTCACAGACAGCTTATCCATTTCGTTATTATCTAATAACAGAAAGTGATTTCCAATCATGTCAGCCACGCTGAAGTTTCCAACGAATAAAAATGAGCACTAGTCATAATAGTTTTGACGAGTTTGCCGTTTCATATATAATGAAACCAGATGGCTAACCGTTCAAACCTTCCAGATCCACTTTTTGAGAAGCGATTCTCTGACCTCAGTGACCGATGCTGTGACCTCCAGGCTGCCTCTCTGTCTTTCTGTAGTGTGAGAGTGAACGAGCAGCGTGGCGTGCTAGATTTGGCACCTCTGTACTGCAGTAGAATGAGTGAAGCTAGCACCTGAGTGTGTCTTTCCACTCTTCCCACAGAAACAACACTAAAATATATGTTACTCGCGCTTATCTTTGCAATGGAAACATGCATGATAATGCATTTGTACGTTTGATCATTTGCATGTTACTTGATTTGACTTAGACTATAGGCTATTTTTACTAGGTAAAGATTTTACTGTGGTCTGGTAAGACCTAGTAAAGCGAGGCCTTTCACACCCTTGGTATGAAACGTGACAACTGACCTAATCACAGAGATTTAAACTGAGAAGCACATTGTGCATGAATAAAACTATAGATGCACATGCAAATTCCCTGTTTGACATCAATGACAAATAATGCTGATGATGGCTTTCTAAATGAATAACTAAAGCTTCTGTGCTAAGATAAAAACTTTAAGAATATAAGAAATAATAAAATGAATAGATAAATTACAGGAGTAGCATATTTAGCTTTTAAAAGAATGCATATAGTCTAAATCTGGTGAAAGAATTATCTAGACTTTGTTTCACACCTTTGCATAAATAAATGACCATCACAAGAGGTGTGACTGATTCACACGTGAGCCCTGGCTTTGTTTTTACAAGTGCCTTTCCATGTTCACATACTCGCAGAAAAGCATAGGAACTTAAAATAAGACCAAAACACTGTGGTTTTCTCAGTTTCTTTCCCATGTTTAATATGTCTTGAGAAAGAACACGAGTCACTGAAAATCTGAAGTAAAAGAATAATGTTTTATATTTTATTTTTAAGTCACAAAACCAGAAAAAAAACATAATTTGATATTTTCTTATTTCAATTTTTGAACAAATACAAAAAGAATATATTTTAGATTTGACAAAAGCTATTGCTATGGAGGCCCTTTTGCAGCATTTATTCTGTGTTGACCTATTGAAATAAAAATGAATTTGAATATACTTTTCTGTGGTCAAAAGTGAAAAAAAGAAACCATTTTTGAGCCATTCTTTCATAATTACTATTCACACGGGTTTACAAGAACAGGTAATAAAATCAAAATCACATAATCTACATATTTTCTCAAAGGAAATTAGCATTATACACACTTTACATAAGTCAAATTTAAAAATATCTATCCTCGTACAAACAATATTTCCATTCTGTATTAGTTTCTAATTAAAAGGCATGACAAACAATAATTAAAAAGATGGGAATCCAAGAACATCAGAGTTCAAACACAGTGAAAGTATAATTATCTAATGTGAAATAAACATATACCACAGTATTACAAATACAGCACAACATAAACTAGCTGGTGAGCAGATGAAGTTGGTGATTTCTGCACCAAAAAACCAAAAGAGCTATATTTTGACATAAATGAAAGTAAAATACAGAGATCTTTCATGGAACTTACAGTCAAAGATGTTTTTATTGTTCCAATATAAAAAAGGGAATTCAATAATGAATAATTGTTTCAAATATATTTTCAAACTTACTCAAAATATAGCCTTTGCACTGCAAAAATGCTTTTCTGGTTTAGATTTTCTGTCTTGTTTCCAGTCAAAATATTTTGAAATTCTTAAACCAAGGAGGATTTTTTGTAAGTAAAAACGATAGTATTGTTTTCAGAAAAGTCCAAATTAAGTTTGTTTTTTGCACAAGCCAAATAAACTGCAAATAGGGTAAGCAAAATAATCTTACTTGTCTAGAAAATCCTTCTTGATTTGAGAATGTGTTTATAATTTGGCTGAAAACAGGACAAAAAAAATCTAAGCTAGAAAAGCATTTTAAAATATATGCTCTACAATTTTAGTTTAAAAGAAGTACTACTATGACTGTACTGCTACGGTACAGTGGTTTTAACATGACACCATATCAGCATTACTTGATTCAGCCCTTCTGCTGTCAGTGTTCAGCAGTCCAGCATACGGTCATCCAGTGTCCAGCTGGACCAAACGCTGAGGCCTTGAGGAGTTTGGCTTTTTCACTGAAGAATGACCTCTCGTGTCTCAGGTAATTTAAACGCTAGCAGCCCTCCGCACACTAGCGCTGAGAAGGAGAGGATGATGGGGACGATCTTGGTGATGCCGATAAACTTGCCAAAGACGAACGTGCTGATGATAGTTGCCAGTTTACACGTGCCGTTCAGCACCCCGAAAGCTGTGGCTCTGAGGACACAAATGACGGATGAGTGAGCACAGTGTGGAAGAACATGTTTTATACATAGCTTTATTCAGAGTCAGCATCATGGAAGTGAGATTTTTGAGGCATTAAGGTTTGGGTTGTTTTATATATTGCTCTGTTGTTTGCCTGGATTATTCAAACCAGAGCTAAAAAAATGGCTTTCTACAAATTTTGTACCTTTTCGAGGCTGGATAGAGCTCCACTGTGACGACCTCAATGCCGTTCCAAGCCGCAGCACCGGCTGCGAAGAACAGGCACTGGAAGAAGACCACAGCCCACTGACTGAAGCACAGGAGCAGGAAGAACGTGCAAACAGAAGAGCCTAGCATGGATCCTCCTGCAAACAAACACATCTCATTTAGATACTATAAACCCACTTTACTGTGGGTACTGTGGGTTTACGTTACTGACAAAGTGTGAGCACTCACCTATAATTTTTAGCCTTCCTATTTTATCCATTAATAGGCCTGCTACGATGTTGCCCGGTAATACAGACAAACTCCCCAGGAAGCTCACTAGATAGATCAGGATGTCATTTTCCTCTTGGAAATTTAGATGGCATCCTTTTTTGGGATGCAGAAAGGTTGTGTTTTCCAGCTTACAGTTAATGAACTTGGAATCTTCCCACAGGTCTGCAAGAAACACGATAAACATGAGTTAATGCAAGGAAACCATCAACAATCATTCGGAAATCTAGTGGGCTGAAGGTTGAGGTATGCAAAACAAATGTATGAATTGAATACCAGTATTGTAGAAGACCGTGTTTTTAAGGGTGCAGTTTTCAAAGAAGGTGTCTGTTGATCTGATGTCCTCAAAATAACAGTTCTCAAAGAGCGACTCCTCAAACTTCACGTTTCTTATTTCTATGTTGATAAATCTGCATGTGAAGTATATAAAAAATTACTGCTCAGTCAATACACATACATTAAACCTTTTAGAATCTTTTAAATGATCATTTATGTGCAATAGTCTATAAATTCCTAAATCTAAATTCTATTCTATCATATACAGTATATATCAGGACAGGGAGACAGTTGAGCTATTAATCAGGCATGTGTGCTCCGATAAATGAATTAATAAATGTACCTGTCATGGATATACTCCCCCTCCTTGTGGATCTGATTATGCAGAGTGAAGTTGAAATGAAAGCGCTCCACTTTCTCACGATGAAAGATCTTGACGTTGGCCTCATACTCTTCAAACTGGAGGTACTTGATCTGGTCAGGAAACCACGCTCCCAGGCCATAATAACTGTTTGGTGGAAGAGGAATTAATGCTGTAGCAGTCATTTAGCTCTGTTTTAAAACCTGTCATTATTTACATGCTCCAGACATGCTGGCGACTAAAGATACCTCATTCACAAAAAACAAACAGACAAAAAGAAATTTAAGATAGAAATGATAATGGTGATTATAGAAGAACTGATAATTCATTAGTGTTTATCATGTATAAGAAACAATTTTAGCATTCACAATAGTTCAAAATATTGAGGTAGGTAATCGATTGGAAAATGACATGTTAAAATTTCTGTTTCAAATAAATGCTCTTCCTGTAACTTTAATCCTGAAACACTTCCACAGTAGCAGAACAACTAATGATTTAAATACTTTTAATAATTTAAAAAAAGATGACAAATTCTGGATTTCTGAAGATTGGTGTAATAGATGCTAAAGATTTAGCTTTGCTATTAAAGAGAAAACAGAAAAAGGTAAACCAGACAATGGATGTTATACAGTAGTATGTAAAAAAAAAAAAAAAATCAGCCATGGTGAGCACAAAACACTTTCAAAAACAAAAAATCCCTTTAACCCTACATGTTTAAATGGTAGTGTATTAATATATGTTTTTAAATATTGCATTAAAACTTAAAAACGTATTTTATTAGCATTGCATTTGTATATTTAAGTATTTATATATTCACATGTATTTGTATATTAATGTTTTTTAATTTGATCTGTTATTTAACTAAGGTTTTGTTATTTTAAACTAGTGCTGTCAAATGATTGACATAATATGTGTATATTTATTATGTATATACAAAAATACACGCACGCACATATACACTGATGCACAGAAGAAAAATCTATGTCAAACTTATATAGTAAAATGATTTATATATGATACTGTGACTGGAGGAGCAAAGAAGTCTATATGTGGAGCATCAGCTGCTTGACATTGTAGCAATGTTCTACTGCACTGTCCCTGTTAAAGAAACTAATAAATACATGTAAATATTTTCAAAATATATATGTGTGTGTCTTTATATATACACAGTAAATATACACAGTACACACATATATTATGTAAACTGCTATTAATTGTTTGACAGCACAATTTTGATGTCATTTTATGTACTGCTATTGATTATGAGCTGAGTGTTTAATTCCTATCACACGTATATAATATTTCAAAACAATGATTTATAAGATTCTCACCTGAAGGCCATCGTAAACCACACAATGGCAATGAACAAACCGTGGAGTCTGAGATCAGGTGCGGCGAGTGACAGCAGGTTCTTCATGACCTTTGAAGAGCAATGGAAACAAACACTTTATTTGCCTCAGCAAAGCACACATCTGACATCCAATATTTGTAATACATGTTTTAATGCTTTTATCATCTGAATCCATACTAAGCAAATCACATTTTTAGCTATCATTCAGGTCTTTAGCTCAAATGCTGCTTACCTGTTTAACAAGGGTCAAATGTCTGACCATGAATCTCTGGAAGGCAGTGCCAGTTTCACTCTGAATCTCTATGAACTCGTCATCCTGTGCATTCTGAGGCATTTTGATCTGCGAAACCTGAAAGAGAGGGATTTATTTCATAGATAAGACCATGTGAGCTCAGCCACATAACAGGATTTATCAGGTGTCATCAATTCTTGCTAAATACAGATATGAGCTGCTTTGCTGTAATTTAGTGGTCTAGTTGTTTAAAACGGACATCTTTACTTCAAACACTCTCTCTGGCTCTCCTTTCGCTCTCCAGTTGGTGTCATGGACCTGCTTCAGGATCATCCAGGCCTCATCGTGTCTTGCAGTCTGAAATCAATTTCATATAGCACAGAGCCATTTAACAGGGTGTGCATCAATTAATTTTATTCAAATAGAACATACTCATGCCTTACAAAATGTGATATTTTTCACAATTAAAGTAATGTTGGACAATACAACAGCTAATAAATTTCTTTGTTCAGAGCAAAATTGACTCATTTTGCTCACTTATTTTATTATTGTTTAATGATGTGATGTTGAAAATGTTTTGTCTTAAACTACACTTATTTAATATGCACTCAGCACTTTTGCATTATCACGGCATCTGAATAAAGATGTTTGGAAATATCTTCTCAAAGGTCATTGTGCACAGGCTCTTGTGCTTTTTTACTGGAATTTATTGATTTGTTGCAATTTTAGCAATGTGTCACTGGATATTACCAACTAAAATAATGTCTATGAAATTTTAATAACGTTGGATTTTGAAATAAAAAATCTAAATAAAAATGTTGGATTTTGAAAGGGAAAACTTTTTTAAATAAATATGTAAATATATATCAGTATCAAACAATTAATCTCGATTAATCGCATCCAAAAATAAATGTTTTTGCTTACATAATATATTTATGTGTGTGTACTGTGTATATTTATTATTTATATATAAATACACACACATGCATGTGTATATATATATTTAAGAAAAATCTTATACAGTTATATTTAGAGATAAAATATATTTAAATATATACATTTTTCTAAATATATACTATACGAGTATTTATATTATATATATATATATATATATATAGTATGGCACACAGGATTCTTTCAATTGTTTTTCACATGCATTTATTAATTATAAACAAGTGTATATATATATATATATATATATATATATGATTATTTATAATTAATAAATGTATGAAAGAATCCTGTATGCCCTACTATATATTATATCTATATATCTACATATTATACTGTCTAATGATTATGATTTCACATGCATTTATTAATTATAAATAAGCATATATACATATAGGCGTATTTTTAATTAATAAATGCATGTGAAAAACAATTGAAAGAACCCTGTGTGCCCTACTGGTAAACCATCATGCATTATATTACCTCCAAAAGGAAACGAGGACTTTCTGGCATAAACACCAGCCCAGTGAGAGCAGCCACAGAGGGAAGGAAACAAACCAGCACAAACACCCTCCAGCTGTGGAACTGGAACTCTGTACCCATACTGAAACCCCAGCCTGCGACAAAAGACAACCCAAACCCTCAGAAACCTCAGGAGAAACATGACAACATGGATCTTGACAAGTGGTTTTGCTAGTTCCAGCTACTTGCAGACAGCTTGTAATATTGTTATGAATTTAAACACTATTACTTTCAGCTACAAGATCCTGCACTGGGACTGGACATTCACAAAAAGGCCTGTTTCAATGGAATACCACTTCTTTGTTCACTGCAATTCTTATTTAAAGTGTTTACTTCATTGCTGTTATTCTGTTATAAGGAATTATGATTTGTGATGAATGACCATAATGTGGGATGATTCCCCATGCGGTGAAGGAAGCGTACAGTCCCCCGAGCATCCAGAACAAGCACAGCCAGCTGAGATGTTCTCCTCTCTTATCCATCTGCAGGAACTCAGCATAGTACGTGTACACAACAGGGATTGAGCCACCGATCCTGCAGGAGACCATCAGAGACTATGTCTTCATCTAATTCAATTTTACCATGAAGCCAGTCTATTAAAGTGCCTCTATTATGGGTTCATATTTTGGTTTTGGAAGTCTGACATGCATGCAAAGTCGAAAAAACACCTTCATTGTCTTATATTATGCAATTATTTGACTTGGGGGGGGGGGGAAGCAATATGCTATTGATGTCAAAATGAAACGGCTTGGGACTCTTTATAAAAATGACTCGTTTCAATGATTCAAAGTCAACTCTTTCTTTTGAGAGACAATAACTTTATACACAGTGCACTTCCAGATTTAAATCTTTGCAGGATGTTTTCACTTCCAAAACAAATCACTTCCAGCTGCTTTCGTAGAGTCTCACCCGATTCCTGAGCAGAGTCTGAAGAAGATGAAGAAGCCGTAGCCCTGAGCGAAACAGGACAGGAAGGAGAAGATGCAGTTGATGGCCAGCGCATAGAGCAAACACTGACGTCTGCCCAGTTTATCAGCCAGACCACCCCACAGGACAGCGCCGATCATCATTCCCACGTACACTATTAAACCTGAACACACAGAGCCACAGTCAGCTGCTGAGGAACAATAACTCGATTAATGCTTCTGCAATATCTGAAACCAAATATTGAAGGCAACAGTTTCCAGCTTTTATTTATCCCAGCTATCTATCTTTCTTTTATCAGTGGTCTGCTAACTCTCTCTCTCACACACACACACACACACACACACACACCTTCTCAAACGGCTAATTAGAGAATGGGATAAGTGATTATCAGGCACGTGGCAGGGATTGTGAAGCTCTCTGTGGATTACACACAGTACTAGACAGCAGACTACTTTCATCCCTGATTGAAACTTTTCCTGCTTCTCCCTTACGGTGGCACACAATGAAAGAAACAGTCTCAGTTGACCTGTGCTGTCGCCAACAGACTTTACAAAGCTCAATCTTAACATGGTGATTTAGTGATGTATGAAATGATTTAGTTCTTAAGAAATATTTCTATTTCTATTAAATGTTGAAAGTAGTTGTGCTGCGTAATATTCTTCCGCATACTTCAATAAATGGAAAGTTTAAAAGAACAGCATTTACATTTATATTATATAAATATTTATTATTATTTTTTTCTTCTTTATTTTATTTTATGTTAATTTCAGCCACTGTACTGTATATATTCTGGCCTCACATGCAGTATTTGTATAAATCTGTAATCTATTAAATTATATATATATATATATATATATATATATATATAAATAATAGAATTTTATTGAAAACAACAAAAACTTGAATTACAAAAAAAAAAGAATTCTATTGCATGGATTATATTTTAGAAAGACAGCTTTTATTTATAATTTTGTACCATTATACTATCTGTCACTTTTGACTTAATGCATCCTAGCTTAATAAAAGTATCAACCTTCTTAGAAACAGCATACAGCATAACATAATAATAATAAAAACATAATAATATTATACTTACACTAATTACATAGAGTCGACAGGGAACCATCTATGTAAATTTACATTTACTATTATCTTTACTTCACATTTTGTTTTTAGCTCTGAAAACTCTGAACCAAATTAAAAATATGTTTAATTCTTCGACTGGGCTTTCTTAAAAACAAAGTCTTATCAGATTGATTTAGTCTGATCAGAAATATAACTGAATCTGATTTCCACTCCTTTACTCACCCAGCATGCCCTTGTCAGCGTTTGACAGGCACATGTCCTTCTCAGCACTGGGCAGGGCGAAACTCACTACGAAACACTCCACCCCATCAGCCATCAGGGCCAGGCCCAGCACCGTGAAGAGGGTCCACTGGAAGCGGCCGTGACCGCAGTCTTCCATGATGGACTCGTACTGCTCAGGCAACGTTTCCTCCTCCACCTCAGCTGCCATCCTGGCCTTCATGCGGGCCTCCCTCCGGGCGGCTCTCCGTGCCTCCTTGATCTCGTCCGGATGAGGGATGCCCTGATACTCGCCCTCGTACATCTGATCATCTTCATCATGCCCCTCGGTGGCATCACTAGCAGCATCTTCCTCCTCCTGATGAGGGTAGTCCGTCTGATAGGGATAAGTGTACTCTCCTCCTTCACTGTATGCGGGATACGTTTCTCCCTGCTGGTTTATATTGTTTTGGTAAGGGTCATCCATTTTGGCTTGAACTGGTTATTCTTGAAGAGAAAAAAATGGCTAAATTAGCATAATCCCCAGAAATCACTAAACCTTTGGTTACAGTTCCAAATCCAAAAAGGTCTTAAGATATTAATTGCACCTGATTTAAGTTAAGGCCTCAGTATTTATGAGGAGAATGAGTTAGATCCCTTTGGTTGATTCAACACAAGGCCACATGCTGCACCTGAAAGAAAAAAAAAACAATTAGAAATAGTTAATAGGTTAATAGTTAATCTGAAACACAGATGTGCAGTAAATTCAGTGGGATGCTAGAAAAAAACAACTGCTTATTAATGCCATTGCCTAATTAATTGTTATACACTTGTAATGAATGTTTACAATATTTTAGTGTGTGGTAGAATAACTAAAAAAACCTACTTAGTCATTGGCATGAATATGTCTATATGTTTTTACTAAAACGATTATTAAAAGTTCGTTTAAGAAATTCGAATAACTCTAATAACTCGCTATATGTTTGATTTCAGTATAAAGAACCGATTCGTTAGTAGTTCTTTTAGTAATGCACGCGCGAAAACGGTAAATGAAACGAAACGTCATTCATCATTTAAAAAAGGGAAACTTAAATAAGTAGGCTATGGTCCCCATCACAACAACTGCTGAACAGTAGGCTACAAACCATTGAACCAAGTTATATTTGATGAAAATGCAGTAGCATCTCATAAAGGAATAAAGCAGTACTCACGTGGTACCACGTGGCCACAAAGTATTAGCATTAAAGTGATATTAAAAACGTTTTTAGACAACAAAATAGCTTACACATTTAAGAACACATGCTTGAAATCAAATTATTTGAACAACTTGAAACTTTTAAATGGTGAATACAATTGAAGAAAAAAATTGACCTCTATTTATTTACAGTACACAATACAAAATAAAAAAAATAGGGCACAATACTATACTGTACTAACATAAGGTGTTATTCATTTATTTTGAGATGTTCTACCTGCATTTTGAATTTTGCAATTCATTGAGTTTTGTTTCAGGGTTAACAGAACTGTCTATAAAATTAATTCATAATGTCCTGCCAGTATATCCTTTCTGTCTTTCTGAATTGTTCATTTATTACTTCACTTTTTACAGTATAAAGAACTGGACACTGTAAAACACTGACCAAATACTTTAAGGTGGCATTTAGCAAAATATAGTATGTTGTTAAGGTGTATATGCTGTCGTTAACGTTTGAAATGTTTATGGTCACATTTAGTATTGCAACTTCCTCTTGTCTCGTACTGTCACGCCAGTGTCTAATACAAGACAGTAATCCCACACTCTCATTGGTCAAGGCTAGACCTCATTATTAGCCCCCTACTTATCCAGCCCAAGCCATTTGATCTGAACACACCAGAGACGGGACATCCTGCTCACTACATGCCTGAAATCAAAGTATTTCATATTGACCACTTACATATTTGTGCTTTTGTAATACACCGATGAATGATCACACATGGCAATATGGCAGCTTTTATGGCAATGCACACATTCATGTGTGTTTGTTTAGTAATGAATCAAGACGCTGACTATATCAAATCGGTTAAGTACTATAAAGACAGACTGCTTTTCTTGTGCGCTGACATGTGCCATATCTACTGCCTTCCAAGTGTGAGCTATGATTTAATCCAGCTTAAAAACAGATGAATTTTGTCCATTCCCAGAAGGCCAGATTAAATTTGAAGGGTGATGAACATGTCTCTTGATGAAATAATCAAATGTTTGGAGCATAATAGAGTATACAAGAGCAAAACAGATACATATATTGGTTCGGAGGAACATTTTTTTAGCATATCAACAACCAAGCCATTCATCCCTGAGCACTGACAATTGCACATTGCCCAAACATTAAAAAAAACAATAGAAAAGAGATTACTGAGAACACATTTAAATTCAAGTATCCCATTTCGACCTGGTCATCGTGATCTGGCAGACCCAGATGGACATTACGTAACTTTAAACATGTACTGAGACGAAATAAGCTGAAACAAACCTAGCAAATGCATGCGGTTTGGACTGTAGAAACCGTTCTAGGATTAGATCTTGATATTTATCCATTTGCAATATTCTGCATGGGGATGTAAAATGCATGTGCATGTCCAGGCACATTGTTAAAATGACATGCAATAAAGCAAATTAAAAAGTTTTCATTCAAACTAATAAATATGATCCGTGTATAAAGTATATATGATGCATATGTTGTAATATATACTTAATGCATATGCTGTTACATGTGAAAGCTGAACTGAATCAGTAATTAAGTCTTTATCCAATCTTTCCCTTTGTGACATCCTCTCTGTCAGGTGATTTATCCTTATATGGCTGAAAGTGCACATGGTGTGGGCGGGTCTTTAGTGATGTCACAGGGAGGAGACGGTATAACAGAGGGCAAGTCTGAAGGGCACGTTTGCTTAAGCATGTCACCTCATGGCAGTCACCTTTAACCCTGCATCAACATGCTTGATTCAGATATATTTGGCATTTTAATTGTTTGTTGTCATTATCAGACATGGCTGTTTCTTAAAATCTTAGAGATTAAATAAGATTTTTTTTTTTTTTAAATAATTGGTGAACTGGAACACTTTTATATTATAAATTAGTGACATTATTTCTTGCAATAAATTCTGCATACATGTATATATAGTCCGCACACCTCTGAAACTTAATAATAATAATATGCAACATTTTTAATCAGCAGACCTTCCTCAGGCATAGTACATACAAAAATAAATCCACAAATACAAGAACAAAAAAATATAAAAGTGTATATATATATATATATATATATATATGGCACAGATGTGAGGTACTGTATTTAGAATTTTACACGTTCTTTCATTTTTTTTTATAAGGAAAAAAATAAATAAAAATAATGGTTTATCAAGCTGCAATTTGTTTTAAAAAAGCATACAAAAAAACTTTTTAACAACTTTCAACAGCTATTTTGTTTTAGAGCTGATTGTAATCTCGTTGGAGGACAGATGGGACCAAAAATATCAATGGCTAAAAGTCAATAAACAATCTGTTGCACACAATAAAAGGCAACATGTCATGAAGCTTTCCATCAGCTTTATAGATCTGCAAAGCACAAGCATGCAACACTTTCCAAGTATAGTTCTAATCTCTGCTTATGGTTACCATTTTATTATTGTGATCCACACGGATGTAGTCAAATATTGTGATCTGCTATTTGTACGACTTCAAACATTTAAAGTTGAATGTGAAGCATTCACATGACCAAATACAAAAGAAATGTATCTGACTGCAGTTTTAAATCCTTAAAATTCAAATGAAATGAAATGAACTTACCAGAATTATTATTCCTTTATGTGTTACGGTGTTGGATATAAGTCCCAAGGAAAATCCTGGCAGAGTTTCAGAAGGCAAGCCCTACATGTCACCTTAACAGGAGGCTGTTGGGCAGACCAGAGGATTATGGGTCGACCGGCTCATCCAGATGGACTCTCCCCACACATGATGCCAGACCAAATGGTAGAGTCCAGTTTAAAGAACACATGAAGCCACAATAGACTGAAACGGATGATATTACATGTTTTTGGGAAAGCGGACTTTACCTCTCTGTGATGACATTAAGGCAAAATAATCACTGAGAAGTTATTAAGGGAGAAAAGAAGAGCCTTTAAACACATCTGACAAGATACAACAGAGATCATAGCCTTTGAATTCTCACATTTATTCATTTTAGCTTGAAAAGTGCAATATCTCTCAAAACTTTATTTTTTTTTTATTAACATGTAATGTTCCTTCATGACATGCAGGAGGTTGCTGACATCAGCGACACAGTATGGTTTAACTGGCTGAAGTAAAATGGCATTTCCGTTGATGCTCAGAGCTAGTTTGTACGGCCTGCTCCGGGACAGTATTATATGTCTTGCACTCAGTAAAGCTGCCTAATCCCACAGCCAGTAATTCTGCTGCAAAGAGGATTAGCTCCTCCCCAACAGAACCATTGGCTATTTTTAGATCACATATTCCCTGTTTTCTCCTCTCGCTCCGCCTCTTTACTTTCCCCTCCCACCAATTCATCTAAACTTCCTACGTGGGCAGTTGATCTACTGTAAGACCAGCTTCATCTCCACAAATCCAAAGTTTAAAGCATTTGTTCTCAAACCTTGTCGAAGTGGCAGACCACATTTAATGTCCTGTCGTGACAAATTAATCCATCATTTTGCTAAAACTGCTGTTTGTTTTTATGGCTATAACGAAACTTAATTTAATTTAATTTAATTGTTTGAAATTTTTGAATGACGTATTAAAAGTTTAACTATTAATTCCTATTACAATTTAATTTTAAACAATTTAATTATTGTAATAACATGTATTAAAATTCCATTATTAATCAATATTATATTGAATTTAAAATTAGTAAATGTACTGAGATTTTTAATCACAGGTATTAAAAGTTCCACCATTAATACAAATTGAATTTAAATGAATTGAATTTATTTGAATTTTCTATATTAATTTAATAGATTTTTTAATCACAGGTATTCATTAATCTTTAATTTAGGGTTAGGATTAGGTTTAGGTTTAATTAAATTTTTTAATTACATGTATTAAAAGTTCCACTATTAATCTCTAATTATAATTTAATTTTAACCAATTAAATTTATTTGAATTTTTGAATCAGGTATTAAAAGTTCAATTACTAATCCATATAATAATTGAAATTAAATTAATTAAATGTACTTACATTTTTTAATTACATGTATTAAAAGTTCCAGTTTCCAGTTAAATTACTTTAATTTAATTTAATTGGTGAATCATAGGTTTTTAAATTTCCACTATTAATCTATAATTTAGGGTTAATTTAATGTAATTTCATTTAAATTTTTAAATTATGGGTAATAAAAATTCCACCAAAATCTGAAGCTCTTTGTTTCAAATTCAAAATTCTGAATTTAATTATATTTCAATTTAATAATGAACTGGGTTCACCTGCTGTAAATTATACGTAAGTAGTTAAGTAAGGGAACGACTTTTTCATTGAAGGACTGTTTTGGTGTCGTACTCGCTCGGTCTTTCTCTGTGGATCTTGTTTTCCAGGTCTGTGAGTGTAATCCCTCTCTGAATCACGGGAACAGAGGCGTCAAGGAAAGGCTGAGGCGTCACGACCAAAACTGACCCAATCAGAACCATCGAAGCTGAATGGAGGCTACTTGATTTATTTAAATGATGCTTGCTTAATGATTAATAATTGCAGTTATGTAAAGGTTTCACAACCGTACATTAAGATTCCACTGACTGACATTTTTATTTTGTAGCTATATCTGTTCTTCAGAAAAAGAAAGCTTTAGTCTTAAATCACAGTGAAAGAATAAGTCGCCATCTAGTGTTTCTGTGTACAAAGACAGGAGCATCTAATTAATAGAATATTAGCTTATTATTTATTAGGCTAAATTTATTTTAAATGTTTATTAAATGTAAATCAGCATATTAGAATGATTAATTCAGACTTAAATAAAATAAAATAAAATATAATTTATATATATATATATATATATATATATATATATATATATATATTCAAATTTTATTTGAATTTGAAGTTATTTAAAACTGTAATAATATTTCACAACATTACTTAATATTACAAAAATGCCTATATTAAATGTCCTTCAAAAACTCTACAAAAAATAACAAACTCCAAACATTTGAACAGTAGTGTATTTGCAATTAATGAATGAATAAAAGTAATGTACACACCATGATGACATCAAAGCATTATTTTCAAAAGAGATTAATATAACACAATATATTGATATTGAAGAGAAAGACAACAATAAGCTCAATAAGACATGTTTTGGTTTAACATTTCTTTTTGCATCACACACAAAATACATTCAGATCTATTAAACAAAATGAAGCAATATTATAATAAGTTACAATATCCTTACAGTATTGTTAATGATATCAGTACTACTGAGTTTTTAAAGTTGGGCACTAAAATTATATTCTCCAGCTTACATTAAATCTGTTTAGCTAAATCCATTAAATCATTTATAACCATGTGGTCTTTTCAAATCTTCAGTAGCAATATTGAAATGCATAAAGTAGAAAACACAACCATAAAACTTCCCAGCTCTGCACGAATCAACTTTGACATAGCTGGCCGAATCTGACAGCCCACCCCGGCGCCGCTACTTTCCTCCTCCAGCAAGTCCTTCAACGTACAAAACAGCTTTTGTGACGGGACAAAGCTGGCAATGTACTTCATTGTGTCAAGCTTGTTTCCCATCTCTCTTCATCTGTGGCAGGCTGCAGACGGGAGATTGAAATTCACTTCACGTTTCCCCCTGCAAATGTGCTGAAGTGCAGTTCAGCGTGACACAGAGAAGAGTCTTTTCTTTCAGTGTTTCCTTATTTATCTAACACCAGAACTCTGCTGGGGGGAGAGAAGGCTTTCTGAACACACTGGACACAGTTCATTGAGGATCATGAAGCTCATTATTCAGAGACCCCTGAACTTCCTTGCACAATGCACACAAGCATTGCCTCGCTATATGCAAATAGTGTGTTTTGGAAATGTTAATTGTTTTTAGAGGGTTAATAGTGTCACACATATAAGCACTCTTCAAATGTTTTTCTTTTTATATAGACTCATTGTGTTAGTGCATGATATCTTGGATATGTTTTAATAAACCCATAATGATCCTCTTTCGGGGATACTGTTGATAGCTGTATATTTGAATCTTATAATTGAATTTGATCTATACTATGTTACATTTGTATTATTTAATATTATTAACTAAGTAAAAAAAATATAATTTAGCATATTATTTCAAAAAGTTTTCATAAAAATGTCATATAGTATTTAGCTTTTACATTGTCATTTTACTAAACTTATTCAAAAATTATTTGGAAAATATTTGTTTCTAATTAAATTTAAAAATATAAAATTCAATAGGATTAATTAATATTTTTCCACAGAAATAAAATGCTAGATTTTTTGAAAAGAAAAAATATATATATAAAACAAATAATAATAAGAAAATTTAGTTCACATATTAATGTAACATAGAAGAATATTTAAAAAAGAACAAATAATAAGACAATTCAATTGATGTATTTAATGTATTAATGTATTGTAGCAATCAATGCATTGATTTCTGACCAGAAATGAGAAGTAAATAATTAGCTACATTTAGTGAATGTGAAATAAATAAATAAATAACTGTATATTAATAATGTCTTAAAGGCACACTTTAATTTTGACAACCTAAAATGAATGAATATTTTTCATAGACTCCCGTCCCTACAACGTCGTTATGGGATCCCAAGTTTGAACACCACTATGCTGGGGCACTTGTCAAGAGAACTGCTCTTAGGTCTAGATTTCATTACGAGTTTTTGAAATGCTGTCTATAAGTTTATCGCCAGGGGGCGGCACAACAAACTATAAAACACCTGCAGAGGACAAATCCTTCAGTTGTTAATATCCTCAAGGAAAAAAAAAAGATTGTGAGTGCATAATCAGGTAGAATAATGTCATATTTTACCTGTATTAGAAATCAAACAAACTCCTGAAACGATTAGTCTCACATTACACTGATGTTTTTAGTTCTTATTCACGAATACATTCAAGAGGGCGTGGCTTAGACCCCGCGGAGCTTGTCTGTGATTGGTCAATGTATGATTAAGCTAAATAATTTCTTTTACAATTTAACAATTTACTGGGTATTTTCAGTTCACTGTATAGTAACGTTTCTCAGTCTCAGAACTCAGAGGCAAATTAATATTCAAACCGCTGCTGACACGCCAATGTCTCCTGATACCTGATAATTTTCTCATCGCTGATGAAGATGGACCAATCACATTTGTTTGTGATTACAAGAATTAAGTTATTTTTTGTGGTAATTTTAAAGAAATTACTCGAGCGGGTTTCTGTTTGACTATCAGGTACTGTTCATTATAAGTAATAAAAATAAATGATTATGCTTCTTAGCGTGTAAACGTCCGCAGTTAGGAATAAAACGACGTTTGATTTCAATGCGACTCAATGGTGCATTCGGATTTCTGGGCCACCGCTTGGAAGAAGTAAAGAACCTAAAAAAAACTGATAGGAAAGTTTTTTTTAGTCATCAGCGTTTGCCTCCCACTGGTTAAAGATCACGGTTAATATGTTTCCTCAGAGAGTATCATGAAACGTGGATTTCATCTGACCCATTTCCAGTTTATTTGTATCCTGATGCGTCCTAAAGGCAAAATACGGCGGAAGACGTGTTGAGTTAAGAGGTAAGTGGTTCATTTCATGCATATTTGGAGAAATACAGAGGCGTGTGAATGCTTGACAGCTTTTGTTTAGTTACAATTTCTGGATTCACCCGGCATGTATTATTACGGACGTGCTTTTAACAGGACAAACAGCAAAACTGTTTTTTTTTTCCCACATGTGTACTGTCAGGCGGATTATGAGTTGTAAGGAAATTAAATTTGACCCAAACGTTAACAGGTGCACAAACCATAGTTTTTAAAGACAGTGTTCATAAAAAAAATTTATTCTAAATATTGCAGCATACTGATTTTTGAATACTTTATTATTTTGAGAATTTAAAATTGACAATAAAAATATTTATAAATAAAATTAAATAAATACAAAAACGTAGCCATATTTAAGCTATAAATTTGACGTTAGTTAAATGTATCTTATTTATTTATTTATTAAGTGACTATAGCCACTGTATTCATAATTAAAATTTTGTAAAAAGTTTAATGAGGGTTTTCATTTTGTGTTTTGCTCTTATTTTCATCTTATCTGAAAAAAATAATGTGATTTAACCCAGCTATATCTGAAATTTAGGTTTTTCCATAGATGGAAGTTTGTTTGTTTGTTTATTAATTGACTCATGTATTGTGATATCATATGAAAAATAATTGCTTTAATTAAAACTGCTAATGCAAAAACTTTTCCTTTAAGCCGAGTTTCTCAAATCTGATCAAGCGATTTTTATTATCGATTAGTTAATTGTTGTTTTTAGTATTTAGTATTATAGCCAGGGTTTCCTCCTTCAGTTATTAAAATGTGACATTATGGCAAAATATGTCAATGTTAAGCCATAAATAGGGTAACCATTCCCTGAGGGAGTAAAACAGCAGACCCAAACCACAATAACAGCAGAGGTTTTGAGAGCATCAGGTAGGACAACATTAACCAGACAGGCATCAGGCGGCACAGCGAGCAGCAGAGGCCTCTATTACTCAAGTGCTCTTGGAAACGGACACCTGAGCCTCCCCCACCCATGACATCACACGGCTCTTATCTGCTGCCAAACACAAAGCCGCATTTAGCTTGCAGTAATCAGCGCTGTGACCTAACCTGCCATGCACTGGAGATGCATGAAGATTCAGGTGTGCTTTTTGGTTCGTTTGATTCACTTCATATGCTGAAATAATGGATCTATGAGCTCAGCTTGGAGTTCTCTAGATTTGAGGTAAGATGTCATCTGAGGAGTTTTTTTTTTTTAAATTTAAGGAGAAATGCATATGATATATATGTATTAAAAACCTGTGGCTAATTAAGAATCAAATTGAGCAGTGCGATTGGCAGTGAATTTAGAATAGCTTTTAATGTAGTTAAATGTGCTTCAAGTTTAACGTTACGTCATACAGTCATATGTCACATGAAGTGCAAAGCAACAGGGAGCCCGAGTGAGCCACAAGCTTTAACTTGTGCATTATGCATTAGCGTTGGTGAGATCTTTCAGTGTTTATAAAAGGCTTCTATGGTTTCAGTCGAAGAATATTTAATACATTTGTGAAAACTTTCCTTTGCACAAATGCTTCTTTATAGTAGAAAAGAGGTTATTAAAATGTTCTTCACGCTTTGGACTTTGTTATTTTAGGAACTGTTTACTGAAAGTTTTTTCTGGGAGCTGAAACTACTGTTCTTTATGTCTGTCATCATGATTTAGGTTAAAAACAACAAATGAAAAGCTCAAAGATTAGGACAGCCTCTTAAAGGAATATGAGTTATCTTATAAGGCTTGCTAATAGCATTTTTTTTCTTACCTGAATCATGTACGTTTATCATATAATCAGAGCTACAAAGTGCCAGAATTGAACAAGGCTTCAAAATACCTTTATTTTTTTTTCTTACTCTCTTTAGTGTCTATTTTAAATTATTTTATTTTGTTATGTAAGCTTGTAAAATCTGGCAATCTTTGTGGTAAAAGTTGTGAAAGAACATGTGGTGATGCAAGAAATGTCCTACTTTGACAATAAAGTTTATATGTGCATAGTTGTTTTTATGGCGCAAAAACTTTCTTTTATTTGATTAAAAAGAAAATTAACTAGATATTACCATTTAAAATGTTTTCTATATGAATATATTTATAAAAAATTAGAGCTGTCAAACGATTAATCGCGATTAATCGCATCCAAAATAAAAGTTTTTCTCTACATAATATATTTGTATGTACTGTGTATATTTATTAAGGATATATAAATACAAACACATGCATGTATATATTTAATGAAAATATGTTATGTTTAC
>JAUCMS010000127.1:6509067-6530816 GCA_032357445.1 Enteromius radiatus | reverse complement strand
GATTCTCTGGTCTGATGAGACCAAGACAGAACTTTTTGGCCTTAATTCTAAGCGGTATGTGTGGAGAAAACCAGGCAATGCTCATCACCTCCAATACAGTCCCAACAGGGAAGCATGGTGGTGGCAGCATCATGCTGTGGGGGTGTTTTTCAGCTGCAGTGACGGGACGACTGGTTGCAATCGAGGGAAAGATGAATGCGGGATATCCTGGACCTAAACCTTCTCCAGAGTGCTCAGGACCTCAGACTGAGCCGAAGGTTTGCCATCCAACAAGACAATGACCCTAAGCACACAGCTAAAATAACGAAGGAACAACTTCTGTTGTTGACTGTTCTTGAATGGCCCAGCCAGAGCCCTGACTTAAACCCATCTCTGGAGAGACCTAAAAATAGCTGTCCATCAACCTTAACCATCCAACCTGATAGAACTGGAGAGGGGGAATGCAGAGGATCCCCAAATCCAGGGGTGAAAAACTTGTTGCATCTTTCCCAAAAAGACTCATGGCTGTATTTCGATCAAAAGGGTGCTTCTACTAATTACTGAACAAAGGGTCTGAATACGTAGGACCACGTGATATTTCAGCTTTTTCTTTTTTAATACATTTGCAAAAATGCCAACAATTCTGTGTTTTTCTGTCAATATGGGTGTGCTGAGCGTACATCAATGCGGAAAAAGTTAAATGATTTTATAAAGAAAGAGTGAAAAATTAAAGGGGGTCTAAATACTTTCCATACCCACTGTATATCATAAAATATATATGATCTTGGACCACAAAACCAGTGTGGGGGTACACGCTGGGGTATATTTGTAGCAATAGCCAAAAATATATTGTATGGGTCAAAATGATCAATTTGTTTTTAACAATGCATATAGCATATGTTTAAATGTTCAGTGTTACAGTTAATATGCTAGTTGATATGTATAGTTAATGAGACCCACTGTTTTGTTTTTCAGTGAAATATCTATCTATCTACTTGGCCTTAAAGCAAGATGCATTAGAAGCAAAACCTAGAAATGTGTTCTTAAAGGAAATTTCTTACTGCATTTGCAAAATATTATTATTATTATTATTATTTTTTTTTTAGGATAAACCTTAGAATTTTGTTTATGAATGGCCAGTGGATTGCATGTTGCAAGACATTATTTATATTTATTTATATTCAAAGAAGTCTGTGAAGCTGCATAAAAATTAAACCTATACTTTTAGGCCCAAGATTTCTTTTCATTTATCACAATATTATTTTCATGTAAATTAAGCACACTTCCATACCAGCTTACGATTAGCATCAGGGCTTCCTTTTTGTTTTTTAGAGAATACAATGTCCTGTCTTTTTCTTTTGATTTTGAGCAAAATATGACCAGAAAATCATTTTGACTCGTTTCGTGAGATTCACCCATAAACTTGTTGTTTTGCTTAAACATTTAAATGCCTCGCTTTTCTGCTAATTACAGGCCTGCGAGTTAGCAGTGTATTTTAGCGTGTCTTTCACTCACTGAGACGGAAGGTGTGAGTCACACTCATGAATATCTTTTAGGCCCGAAGTGCCGTTTATCAAACAGCTGTTATATTGTCAGTAGAAGTGCTAATTTGAATTTGCTGAGGCTATTTTCATGCTCAAACTTATCGAGTTATAAACCTTGTATGATTGGCCTGAAAACAGCAGCAGTATTCTGGTTTATTTGCATTGCATTGACATAATGTTTTTTATTCTATTTTTCAGTGTCCAGAGTCATGAAACTTAGTCCCTGTCAAGCCCCAGTATATGTAAGTATCCTGTATGCTTCTTTTGTATTCTTCTTTATTTGCTCAGTCAAATCTTTTTTACAGATGGTGATGCATTTTGTGTAAGTAGACAGAATTGTGTGTGTGTTTAAAGGGTTAGTTCACTCAAAAATGAAAATTCTATCATTAATTACTCACCCTCATGTCATTCCAAACCTGTAAGACCTATATTCATCTTCAGAACACAAAGTAAGATATTTTTGATTAAATCTGAGAGCTCTGACCCCACAAGGATGTCCTATGGTACGAATGACAATCAGATAAAATTTTAGAAATCAAGATGCTCATACGAACAGGTAAATGTAGTTGTCTCTGCACATAAACAAAGTATTTAAACCAACCTGGTCTCATAAAAATGCAAGTTTCGCTGCAGTTTCAAAGAGAAATGTCGGCTGAGTGGTGCTAAAACACAGGTTTAACCCGTGAACCCTGGCATATTTTATTATGTTGATATAGGTACATATTGCTGTGTTACGTATTACTTTAAATACCCAGAGACTGTTGCTAAAAGTTAGTGCTCTATCATGTTGGAAATATGCCCTACACAAAATCCAACCCTAAACCTACCCGATAAACTGACATAAAAACGCATTTGCTGATGCAACTTCCTTTTATGCAGATTTGAACTCGTCTGTCGAACCGTAGTGACACAGAATTTGAAACAGAGCTCCTTGCCTCTCAAGTGCATCTCTGTACTCCGTGAACTACCGAAAAAACCTACCATCTATGAAAACCCATAGATATGAAGATGGAGATGTGTGATTTTAATGTTCAAAAGCATCAGTTTTCAAATCTCCCAGCCTCTAGTGTTCATTTCTTTGGCAAACTGCAGTGATATGTACTTATTGGTACGTATTTCGTGTCTCGCTAACAAGTGCACCAAGGTACGTTTATGCCATGAGACCAGGTGGATTTTAACAGATACGTTTTCTGCAATAATATAAACAGAACCCAGTTAAAAACAGTTTTGTCTTCCCCAGTCCCCTCAGTGAACTTCAACGCAAACCTAGAAGCATCAATCAAATTCTCATTCAGGATAATGGTGACCTCTGATTGAATGCTTCCTAGGGAATATGGCTAATCTAGATCCCGAAGGGGAATAAGACTGTCAGCGCTGTACAAGAACAGAAAGTGAGTCGAGCAGCGGGAAGGATGCATGACCGGTATTGTGTTACTATCACAAGAAACCCATCTGATATACGGCATACAGTCAACAAAGAGAGGGGATTTTCCCTCTACTGCTGTGAAATCCGACGAGGGTTCAAAGACACTTATCTTTGTGTTAATGTCTGTAATTAACTGCTGAAACGATATTAGATTATCCAAAGGTCCGAGATGAATGGATACAATGGTGATAGTGATAGAGGACGGATTAGGACGGTTTTGAGCATAGAAGTATGTGTGACACCCTTTATTGTGTCTTTATTCCCAGAGACATCTTTCCTCTCCTAAAATAATTTCAGGAGTCAGTATGCAGCTCAGATTTCATACATTTTACAAGACTGTCAATCGTACCAAAGGACAGCATCCATCGAAACTCGGATATCCTTTCTGTTGTTGTGAAGAAAAGGGCTTTGCCATGAACCAAATGTTTTTAATGGTTTCTTTCTAGTTCAGCAAGGAACGCTCTGCTTATCAATTCTGTTAATTATTCCATGGTTAATTGGAGATTTAAGTTTAGGATCTTAAGATTTAGGCACATTTTTTTAACCATAAAAAACTGCTACAGTGGTGCTTTTCACAGTATTTCTTCAGTCACCATTAAATCCCAATGACACTTTTGTTTTGTCCTTAGATTTAACGATGTCTCACCAGGGCTGTATTTACTGTATGTGATCAAAAATATAGTGAAAACACTAATATTATGCAATTATATTCTAACTTTTATATTTTAACATGAAGTTTATACCTCTGTAGCAAAGCTGTATTTTTTGCATCATTACTCCAGTCTTCAGTGTCACGTGATTCTTCGTTTTAGTATGCTGTTTTGCATATGTCCTGTTTAATAGGATACGTTTTGATGCTAGTTAGAACCCATATTGTTAAAGAATGCATGAATAATATGTGATGTAGATACAATTGCGAACATGTTGTTTGAAAAGTATCCATTTAGCTGTTTTTTGTTTTTTTTGTTTTTTTTGTGTTAATTTGTGAAAGTGTGAAAGGAGGAGGGGATGTTCTCACGTAGAACATCAGGGTGTGTGCTGTTAAATTCTCACTGCTATCTGTGCTAATCTGTGCAGACCAACATGAGGGTGATATCCTGTTGTTACCACAACTTCAGTTATTTTCATTGCATTTGAAACTTTGAGTTCTGCACAAAAGGTTTAAAACATTTAAAAGCAAGGAACGTATGCTTTTTGGAAACCCCTTTACATTCATCAAGTGCCTCTGTCTAATAAATGGTGTGGTTAATTTTTTTTCAAACCGCAGATGAATGATTAAGTTTGCTAAGAAAGCAGAGTATGAACAATTCATTCAATAAAAAAGAATCAGTTTGGCGATTTGTTTGCACTTTTGACTAATAATATATTTAATTCTTATTCGGAAATACAATTTTGTGTTTCACAATGGTCTCTTTTCCTGTGTCAGGGCAAGTGTGTGCTTACAGTTCAGCTCTGTGATGAGGCGCTCGCTGAAGGAGAACAGGGGGAGGTGCGGTTCTTCCTGTTGTTCACGGGCTCTGCTCAGAGACATCTTACAAGCACACTGAAGGTCAACCATGCCACCCTTCAGGCTGTGTGTCCAGGTGAGCGCATTACTACGCCCTTAGATTATAGCCAACTGCATCCCAACTGTGACCTCTCAACCTTTTTTCTGTTGAAAAGGACATTTTTGTTACAAACAACTTCTTAAACAGAGTTTGTTAAACGGGGATTCACAAGAGAAGTAAATATAGAAGTTATATATATATAAGAAAATAAATGTATAAATGCATTTACGTGTAAATACTTTCAGAATATATACTGTACGTGTGTGTTTTAATATAAACATAATAAATAAACGCATATATTATGTAAATAAATTTTTTTATTTTGGATGTGATTAATCATGATTAATCATTTGACAGCAATAATATATATATAACTACAACTTTGCCCTAAATAAATTGCTGCTTATTAATAGTTAGTAAGGTAATTGTTATGATTAGGGATGTAAAATAAGGCATTAATATGTGGTTAATAAGTACTAATAAATGGCTAATGTTCTAGTAATATGCATGCTAATAAGTAACTAGGTAAGAGAGTTACCTCATATTTAATAGTTTTCCTGCATGTCATATGCATTTCAGTGGTTAATGTAGCAATGTGTATGTATTATTAAATAATTTAACTTAATATTTTAGGATATGTTCAGAATATCCTGAATAAATGCACATTTGGTGCTCTAGTAGTCACTAGCCCTACAAGAAAAAAAAAAAAAACTGTATATGAACTTGAGACAACGTTATTAAGGATGCACGAGCACTGGAATCATGATAAATGTGTTTGTTTTGGGGGGTTTTTATAGCCGATCTCCAGTAAACGTCAATTTTTAAAGTAAAATTGCTCCTCCAGCGGTTCATGCTTTAATATTGAAGTGTTTTAAAAATCCTTTTTGCATTTATTTTAATTTAGTAATAAATTAATGAGCTAAAACTTAAAGTGCCCCTATTATGGGATATGAAATGTTCATATTTTGGTTTTGGGAGTCCCAAACAACAGGTTTTTTCAAGGTCATAAAAGCTTGAATATGTGTTTATTATTACCATATTTGTTCAACGACTCCAAAACTATTTGTTTGACTCGTTTTTTCAAATCCCTCTGGTGATTGGTCAAATTAATTTGAAGCAGTGTTTGTGAGCGTTTAATGCTCCAAAAGAGGCACCAATGGCAGAGAATGAACTTGCATTTTCATTTAGAACAAGTTTTCCCAAGTCTGCGCACAACAAGTGGGTGGGCAATATGCTAATATTTTATGTTGATGGCATGAAATGGCTTGGGACTCATTTCAATGATTCAGAGTCGACTATTTTGTTTGAAAGATGACAACTTTATACACTGTGCACTTTCAGATTTAAAACTTTGCAGGATGTTTTCATTTACTTACAGCTGTATGAACGCTAATGGTCAAAAATCCATAATAGGGGCACTTTAAAATAAGATATTTTAAATATCCAACATCAGCTGATACTGCTAAAAAAGCAGACATCGGCCCATAATTGATGATATATTGTGCGTCTCTACTTAATCTACGGCCGGTGGGTCAACATTTAAAAAAAAATCAAGCTATAAATTACCTCTGCATGAACACAATCAAGAAGACAAGATAAAGTATTTTAACATTGAAAAATGACACGCACCACATTTCAGATGGATTAAGAAATTAAGTTTCACATTAACTTCTTGCCAAATATTGATATTGAGGAATGTGGTTGTTCACGGTGAGTTCTAGTGATGAATGTTTAACTCTCCATGTTCTTCTGACTGTGTATTTAGGGACTTTTTCCACTTTTTTTGTTTACTCAGTTGGGGGAAGATAAATTAGGTGGACATGCTGCCCTCTGCCCTCTTTTTAAGAAATGTCTTTAGACTCTGTGCAGTTTACTCATTCAGTGTTTTAAGCTTCATGCTCCTATCAAAGATGATGTTATGTAAATTAACCCCCATGTAGGTCTTCACTGTGGACAGTGTTTGTCTCCGGCCAAACTGAGGTGGCAGCACTTGTTCCTGTCAACAAAACCTGTTTGCTTGGTGATCCTATTAAGGACTCAGGTGGATTGAGTCAGAACGAACACGGTGTAGCTCGTAGAGAGAGTTCAATGGAGCAATTGATCTGCTATTTCTGTGATATATTTTTAGGCACGTCTATATGCATTAGTTCTTTCTTATCTTATTGTTTGTGTGATCTGAGTGTTTATTTAGGGCTGTTTGCTTGCTGAAGCGAACCGCTCTCTATGGAGATGTTCAGTTAGCATGAATGAATGACGTGGAGCGCAGCAATGCTTAGTCTTGTGTTTCAGTCATTATGTTTAGTGTCATGTGTAATGCCTCAGCAGTCAGTGAAGGGGATGATCCGATGATGGAGGGAGATTACAGGGAGTGGCCTTGTTTGGCTCTTGTGAAACTAGTTTGAGTGTTTATATATGGCTTTTTTCTGTTAAGGTCAACATGAAAAGGAACCTTGTCCTTAGGTATACCAGGAATATTTAACATAAAAATGATAATTTTCTGCAATTTTACTCACATTCAGGTCATCCAAGATGAGTTTGTTTCTTCATCAGAAATTTAGCATTGCAGTGAATGGGTGCCGTCAGAAAACTGCTATTAAAAACATCAGTAATCCATACACGCCATCATTTAAGAATTTGTGAATTGAAAAGCTATGTGGCCAAAATGCCAGTCCATAATTCATGACGCTCCCTCCAGTATATTTGGTTAGGACATTTTTGACTCTTTTGGTTTGTTTTGAAGCAATATTATGGAAAAAGGACTCCTATTCAGAAGCAATGGTTAAAAATAATGGGTGATGGATCTCTTTATTATTGGGATGTTTTTATCATCTGTTTGGACTCTTATTTTGATGGCACCAAGTGTCATCTTCTGGAAATAGAAGTTGCATCACATTTTTCATGTTTACTGTTTTTTCAAATAAATGTATGTCATCTGGTATGAATGTTATTTAAGGAACTGTTTACAGAGTGAGATACAAACAATGTAAGTCCAGACCACTAGGAGGACATTTGGGATTCTTTTAAATGCTTTTTACATGTAAATGTGGGCTGGTCTTTTTTTCCCAGGAGGATGTCAACATGCCACTTTGTGTGGTGAGACCTGCTGACTGCCATTTTCATATGTTTTTGTATCTGCCAGGAATGAGATATTGTAACACTAGCTAAATACTAAACACTGTTATATAAACATTAAATTGTTTATTTAAAAAAAAAAAAAAAGCCAGTAAATTTATGATGCCAGACATGAATTCTGTGCCGATACTGATAGGAGTAACAACTGCTATAACCTTATAAATTTATTTTACTACTTTTATTTTAACATAATAATTTTATTGATACATCATCAAAAATTATTCTATTTGATATTCTATTTGTATTTAGTTATTATTTGTTTGTAATTTTAATATTTTAATTCAATTTATTAATTGGTGTATTTTTATTTATTTATTTATTTTTTGCATTTAATCTTTTTTATTTTATTGCAAAGCACAGTTCAGCTAAATGGATTAAATATCTGACAATGGCTAAAATCATCCCAGCCCCCCCCCCCGTTCATTTTCTTTTTCCATTTCCTTTTGACCTTTCCCTTAATTAGTCATCAGCATTGCTTGTATTGTATGTGTTTGACTGCTGACATGATTTTTTCCTCTCTGTGCAGCTCATAACTGCTGTGAGTCGGTGCTGGTCACCCTGTGCTCAGCGGGACCAGACGGTAACATTCAGACTCTGGCGACCGAGCACCTACGCTTCGTGCAGGACCTGGCCTTCGACATGGCCCAGTTCCTGGTGAGCGCGGTGGGGCAGACCAACCTACTGGAGGAGGCTCTTCTACTGGACGAACATCAGATCCCTCTTCAGGAGTGTGAAAAGCTGGACCAGAGTCTGTCCCTGGCCCTCAAACACATCCCGCTGCCTCCTGGCTGGAGCCTGCTGGGGAATAACACACGTGAGTGCAGCTTGCTGGAGGCTAGTGACTAGATGTGGGCTGGAAATCAAAAGGTTGTGGGTTCATATAGGCTTGTAGGTTCAAGTAATGGTCTGTTGCATCAGGTGCAACCCCAGGCTGTTCTTCTGTAGTTATTTTTTAATGTGGTACAGTCGAGTTCAGAAGTTCTACTTTATTAAGTAGTCAGTTTGACACAATGTTTGAGATGTTTTATATCCGTTTGCTTTGTCCAATAGGACTTTATCTGAGAATTGTCTCAACAGTAGTTATGATGTGGTTGATCCTTTAGGGGGCGTTATAGCATTAGTGTAGATATCAGGACCATGCCTTATTTATTTGTTTCTAAAATTCTGTACACAATGAATAAAATAAAAATCTTATATATATTTTTATTGTTTTTTTGGGTATCATTAGTTTAGAAGAGAATGTACTGGATGATATTCCAGAGCTCGAATCTGCAGCCAAATAAACGTCCCTAAATTACACTGCAGATCAGGTTCCAAGTAATCAGAGCAGTTTCTTTGGGCTCATAATGGTCACGTGACAGTTCACGGGTCAGTTACAGTGTGACGTTAATTACAAGTGGCAAATCTTTTTAAATATTTAATTAACATTAATATTTTTGGTTTGTTTCTTCTTTTCTGAATTATAATACTTTGCCCTTGTCTAACAAACTTCTTTGGTGAATTATTATGTTTGAAAATTGTGCATGTGGTCTTTTTCTTTAAAATGAATATATCCTGGTGTGATGTTTTGTTGTGCAATGACATATTAAGAAAAATATTGTATTGTATTTTATTGTATGCATGTATGTATTTTATTGTACTTTTATTTTTGTTTTTTAATTAATATATATATATGTATTTTTTTTTATTCAGCATAGATAAAATGCTGATTAATAACTTGATAAAAATTTCTGTTGACCATCCTGAAATCCTGAAAAAAAGTTTCCACAAAAATATTGAGCAGCAGAGATTTCTAAAACATATTCAAATACAAAAGTACTTTTACATTTCTGCATTATCAGTCAGGCAAGACAGACAATGATTTAGGCCTATTTTACTATTTTTCTCTTTCAGGACTGGAACCACAAGAAACCCTCCTTCACTTCGCAGCTCGCCGCGGGCTCCTCAAAGTGGCCAGGTTTCTCATTAAGCAGTCAGGGGCTCGAGAGGCCCTCAGCCTGTGCAATAAACAGGGCTCTACACCTGTGGTCATCGCCCAGAGTCGAGGACATATGGCTCTGCTGGAGCTCTTCAGCCAGTGAGTGATGAGCTTTTATGCACAAACTCTCATTCACATCAACACAGTGTCAGAACGAAATATCAGTTTGAGTTTCCAAACATTCATTTTGCTATTCATTTGTAATAATCCCGGAAGATGTCTGTCTGGAATCACATGAAGAAACAGAACAAACTGAGACAGACTCAATCCAGAAGAACTGTGCTAACATCTCCAAGATGCTTCAAGAAACCTGAAAATCTACAGTACTGTCACTTGTGTTAAAATGCTGTAAAATGAGGATGCTGTCAAAAATAGTGCCATAAAGAGATTTTCTTTATCAAGCTTTGCTGGTAGATGTTTTTGAAGCATCTTTGATGTTCATCTGGATTTAGTCTACAGCATCTCAGTTTCTTCATGATGCAGATCAGGTCTCTGTGTGGAGCACTGGCTGCTGTTAGACAAAAATCACACTGGACTGTCATGATTAATGGCAAAATAAATGTTTGGAACTGACACACTACAGCAAAAGACAGAAATAACTGACTTAAAACCATTTTTAGCTGGTGTAAGTACTAGTGTTCTAATGATTTTGGCCAGTGCTGTAGTGTTCAAGACATCAAAAATCATCTTAAACTCTAATTGATAAACATTATTAGTGCTTTTATCCACACAAGCAACATCTGAGAAGCAGGAAGTCTCCATTAGCTCCATTTAATCTCATTGCTGAGACATTAAAGGGATCTAATTGTGCATTATTCTTTCATCTGCAGCATGCTGCTTCAGACAGCAGTGACAGTTGCTTTCCTGTGATAAAAATCATCCCACCCAGTATTATTTTAGGCCCAGATTTTAACCATTACTGTTTATTATTAACACTTTCGAGTTGACAAAAGAGTAGAAAATATACACTGCATAATAAAATTGTATATTTGGATCATTCTCCACTGCCTCTTGGGTAAATAAATCAAAGCAGTACATCCATAAGAACTTTAATTACAGTACAGTTTGAGCATATCCTGTTCATCTGAAGGCTTGTTTTGATTTAGGGAGGGTTTGGATGCAGACGCTGGCACTGAGACGCTCAGACAGCTCTCCTCCTCGGGCGGTCGTGTGGTGCAGCACCACTCCTCTCTGAACACCTACACCCTCTCTGTGGGCACAGAGCCGGGCGGCACACCACCCAACCTGCAGGCCGACATCCTGGAACTGTACAGACTGATCCTGAGCCATTGTCAAGAGAAGGTGAGTCAGTTGTTTGTTATCTTTTTTTTTTTGAGTTTGATGAACTTCTCCAGAGTTGAGTTATTCAGCATGACGAGGACAGCGTTTGTAAACCGTTAAACAGTTACCGTTTTTGAATCCATTCAGCTGATCTTCGGGTCTGGCGGTAGCACTTTTAGCTGTAGCTTAGCATAGATCATTGAATCCTATTAGACCGTTAGCATCACGCTCAAAAATGAAGAGTTTCTATAGTTCCTAGTTATATCAGCCTAGAAAATCACAACTTTTCTTTTTCCGCCGGTCTTAATACATGATGTAACTATAGAAGAGTCAAGTTTTAAATAGGAAAAATAAAGAAACTCTTTGGTCGTTTTCATGATGAAGAGTGCGGAGATCTCAGATCCAGAGAAGGTTTGAGGAAAAAAACAAAATTGGCTGAATGGATTAAAAACTAAACTGTTCAACTCCAGAGTTGAATGAGATTGGGAGATGAGCCTATTATCAAAAAAAAGTGGTGTGTTCCCTTAACAAAGACACACTGTAAAGGTTTTAACCAAGTGTTAACTTTTAACCGTGTGACTGAATCTGTATGCATGTATGTATATGCACTATGTATGTATATGCACACACACACACATACTCCCAATTCATTTTTTGAATACAGAAATTCATACTCTTGTAACATTATAAGTCTTTTACTTTATCAGTTTGATGTGGCCTTGCTAAATAAAAGTTTAAAATATCATACTTACTTTGAAACAGTAGTGTATGTAATATCATATTAGGTATAATAATATAATTTTTTTAATATAATTATCATCAAACCAATTTAAATACACACACACGCACACATATGTGTGTGTGTATATGTTTATACCTCTGAACAGCTTGAAACATTGTACTTCTTATTACTCATGCTACTGCTTCTTTATGATGAATCACTGTGTTGTCTTCTTCTCTTCACAAGTCGCTGTGGATTTTAGAAATGTCTGCTAAATGAATACATACCATTATGCAGTCTACAGAAGGGAACTTGTTTGCCAAGAAATGTCCCTCAGATTTCAACCTCCACCATAACGTTTTTTTCCAACAGCTGTAGATCTGCTATTCATTGCACTGACATAACTGTAGAGTTACAGAATTGCTTGAAGTAGAGAAAACCCTAAGCTGTTGTTTTGTGTTCATGTTCAGGGAGGAGTTGTGTTTCAGCAGAGCTCAGACTCTCCGCACATTGCCCAAGAATGTGATGACGGCCTGGAGACCAGAGATTGCTGTTGTGAAGAGGCACCGCTCGACTCCCTTGATACGATAGAACGAGGCTTCACTCCTTTCAGCACAGAGGAAAACAAAGGAGAACGTAATGACCGCCTGGATCCCTCACAGATCAGGGAGTGTGACAGAGATCCCTTGCTCAGCTGTGAAACTGACCCGGCTCTCCTACACAATGGAAATGGCTCAGATCGGCGGGCGTGTGCTTGTGAAAACAGTGAGACTGATTGCAGGGAGCAAGAGGAGCGTTCAACTACTGGTTTAGTTGGTACCGGTGACATTGAAGATAGAAGTGATGCTTTGCAGAGCGGTTCTGAGAGCATAGTCAACAGAACCCCTTCCTGCGGACAACAGAAAGAGGAAACTGATAAAGCAGACGACTTATTCTGTGAAACACCGGTTTGTGCTGAAGGGGAAAATCAGGAAGAAGGATACAGTTTTGTGGAGGAGAAGGAGCTATCTGAACGTGGCCCCATCATTGAGGCAGGAGATATGGGAATCACTCAGTCTTTGGACACGCCGGAAAGCTCGGATGTTGAATCTTGTTCTCAGGGTGCTGAGACTGATGATGAAGAAGAGGATGAGTGCGGAGATCTCACAGATCCAGAAGATGTTCAAGAAGAAAGCAAGAAACCACTGGACCTAAATCCTGGTGGAGGTACACCTATGGATTGCTCACCCCAAAATTTGGTGGGAAATGGAATGGATGATTTTGAAGATGTTTGTGATAAAACCAATGACGCAGGAACTCATTTGGAGGGAGGCATTTGTGAGACGATCACGTGTGATGTGGAAGGTAAGCGAGAACTTGACTCTCCAGGAACCTGTGATCAAGAAGAAACCGATGAGGAGTTTCAGGAGAGTCTAGAAATGCCATACTTTGAAACTGATGGCGACCAACTGAAGGAGGAATTTAGCGATACGACCTCAAGGACTTCGGCTGCTGAAGATGAAAGCGTTTTACACCAACATGAAGCAAATCAAGAGCTTCTGCCTGTAGAAAAAATACATCTTTCAATTGAAGAAAGTGAGTTTGACGGACAGCAACTAAGTTCTTCCAGCGTCTTACAAACTGAGCTTGGTCCAGAACCTGCGACTAGTGAAGACGCCTCTGAAGATTTAGAGGTTCTTTTAGGTTCTAGCTTTGAGAGGATGGAGAACGTTCAAGGGAATCGGGAGAATGAATCCGTTTGGGAAGCTCACGCTTCAGCCGAGGAAGTTCTTGAGTCAACGATTCCCGCAGATAGGGAGAAAGTGAATCTCCCAGATGACTCCTCTGAGGATCCCAGACAGGATGTGACTTTAGACGGTGAGGTCATGCAGGACACATCAGCAGCAGACCTTTCAGCAGAGGATGCGGGTGTAGTTTTTGTAAACACAGATGAATCTGGAGATGTCTTGCCAGGTCCCTCAGACAAATTAGCTTTGTCAAATGAGTTAGGAATCTCTGAGGAAACCCTGGAGGTCAATGCAGAAGATCTGTTGGGTGTTTTGGTCCACAGTGACCATCTAGGTGAAAATCCTGAGCAAGCCCAGGCAAGCTTAGATCCTGTGTCTCGAGAGACCGAAGCTGCAGTGCATGAACCTGTTCCACTAATAGGTGAAGAAGACCTACTGAAGGGTGAGTTGAAAAATAAAAAGTTTTCTAAATAAAAGCTGCATCTGATATAATATGACATATCGGTAAACCAAATTAAATCTGTACATTGTAAAGGTTATAGTTGTGTATTTTAATTCCAGTCACTACACAACAAAGAACGTTCAAGGGAACGTATTCAAAACAGAGCAGGAATGTAAAGTACACAGAGCATTATTAATCAAAGTGGTATTCCTTACAAACATTTATTATAAATGGCGAAGCTATTGCGTTTACAAACTTGTCATCCGAGACAAATCTAAAATATGTGCATGTTACTCATTTTGTGTGCTTGATGTGAATTGCATGATACAAGTTGTTTTGGAAGTTGGTGCACTTTACAGGCGATGTTAAAACCATGACTTGTATTCCTAAAAATATAGTAGTATGTGCTTTTGATGACATGTATATATTTTTTGTTGCTCCAACAGTTTTCCTGGTTCAGAAAAATGACATTATGCTAGTCTGTAGCAAGGAGAAACTTAAAAAATCCATTGCCAACATTTAATTGTATCACTGATCAGATATTACACTGTGGTTGCATAACAGTCTCTTCAAGAGCACCCGCCTTCCATGATAAACCAAAATTAAGTAATTATACCTTTCAGATCCAACAGAATAATTGAAAGTAGCCTGTGCGTCTCCGACACACACACGCCTGAGCGAACAGGGTGTATTCATTGTGATTTATGTACATAACAAAAAGTAGCTTAGCAACAGGTGATGTCATTATGGGATGTCCAGGGAAGTGAAGTTCCAAGACGAGGTCAGCATCCATTTCCTGAACTTCTTATTTTCTCCTCCGTTCTCACAGTGACCGAAAAAGTACATTGGTACACCCATGTTTTTAAAGAGTATTGTTATCTTTGCGGAGTTACGTAACTGAACTAAAATAGCCAGACTTGCCATTTCCAGAAACATGCCCATTTGGTTAATGCTGTTGCAGTGCAGGACATGTTTTTAGTTCATTTATCATGTAAAACAAAAATGACTCCGATATTCCATTCGTGAGTGAACTAAAAATAATGTTATTAAAAAAAAAAGTTATTTTGATGAGCAAATGTGTTCTTTTACCTTTATATCTGACTGATTAAAGATATTGTATGTTTTCTCACAGAGTCAGATGCAAGTTTGGAGGATCGGATAGACTCTCAGAAGACAATGTGGCCTGATATCACAGACAAAAAAGACGCACCAGTGGTTAGTACTAGTGTTTTCTTGTTTAATTTACAACACTACACTTATGAAATATGCTGTGGGTGTATGTTGAGACATGAATGATATACCATCATAGTTATGTTGCAAAAATACTAGGGCTGTCAGTCTTTTATTGTCACTTTTTTGATTGATTGATGATCATGTGCCATGTTTTTAAAAAGCTGATATAATCGCAAACCTATCAAAACGTCAAATGTGATTTCAAATCTTTTTTTAACCAAAATAAGCCCTTGCTTTTTTTGCCATGATCTCTGTCAGCAAGATCCTGAACATTCAGTGAGGGGTCGGTGTTTACAGTTGCTTTGAAATAAATAATTTTGAGCACCAAGCTCCAAATGGGGGTGATATTTCCCTGAAAACATAACGTAACGTCCTGTTACTCAGCAGCATTTCAGTCGGGTCCCCGCGGTGTCGGACCCATGTATAACCAATAACAGATGTGGTCCTCTCTTTCATCTTTAGGACTGCTAGTTATGAAAAGATCTGAGAATTATTATAAACAGCTGAATATCCAGCAGTAATATGTCTTTGTACATGTGGAGTCCGTGCTAGAATAAAAAAGAGAAATACACTACCATTCAAAAGTTTTTTTTCTTTTGTTAAAGAATTAATGCTCCATAACAATGCCGTGAACAAGATTTGCCCGTTGCTAGGCAAGTTATCCCGTCTCATAGTGCAAAGTCCAGTGAATTGTTTTTGTGCTCATGGAGGAATTTTTTGGATAAATGTGGTAATGCAATTTTTTCTTATTTTGTAAATCATTTATCCTACGCACAATTTTATATTTATGTGCATCTTGGCATTTCCATCCAGCATTTTTTAATGCAATATTTCAAAATGCGCGTGGATGGAAACATAGCTGCTGATAACAATAAGAAATTGTACTTGAGTAGCTAATCAGCATAGGATTGCTGGAGGATCATGTGACACTGAAGGCTGTTGCTGAAAACTCAGCTTTTCTTCACATAAATAAATTACATTTTAAAATATATTCAAAATAAAAAATGTCTGTTTTAAATGGTAATAATATTTCACAATATTACTGATTTTACTGCATTTTAATCAAACAATATGCAGCCTTGGTGAGCATGAGACGTTTAAAAAAAAAAAACCATTCAAATCTTGCCAACTTTTTAATTGTACTGTATATGCGGCTATAATGTGTTCTGCCAGATGACATGATTTTCAGTTTGAGTGTTGTTGGTTTACTCTAAAGTGCTGTACTCACAATGTGATTGCACTTCTGTTATTCAAGATAAAACAGTTGCTTTTGTGTCTGTGTTCACAGAAACACTAGATATGGTAGCAATGAGCCGTGAAGTCCAGAAGCAATGTGGATTTGTTTACTTTGTGAGAGTTCAGGACTAGAAGAGAGAGCTAGCTAATAAAGATATAGTGTACACTTTCAAACAAGCAATTGATGGAAAAAGCTGTTATTAAGTTGCAGGGCACAATATAACCGGTTACATAATGCTTTTTCACAGCACTGTGTGTTTTGAGCTGGGTAGGTCAGCCGTTCTCCTGTAAGACGCTGACAGTTTAATGTCGTGACCTCTGGGCCAGCTGTTCATCCACAGGCTTCTTTACAACCGTTTAGGGGAATGGGGGGCTGGGGGTTACTCTTTTATGTCAACCACAAGTGCTGAAGGCCTTTTCCTGCAAATCCTGGCAACGCACGGAGCCTCAGTTTCTACTTCTTTTACCTCTGGAGATCATGAGCAGATGGAAGAAATCACTACTAGGTGTTGCTCACCCTCGTTTCCTCTGGGCAGAGGGTGTGTTTGTGATTGCGTGTGTGTGTATGCTGGGCTAAACACTGAAAAGCTTTGACGATGGTTCAATGGTGGTATTCGTCAGAGAGGCATCAGGGCTGTTATCTGTGTATCCCACCGGACAGGCTTTCCTGCAGGGACTGAGCTCCGAGAAGGAAGGAGAAAAGCAAACGTGTGGGTCGTGGTCCTGGTTCTGCAGTGGGTTTTGAACTTTGTATAAATGCTAGTAAGAAAGTATTTCTATAAAAGGATATCAGACTCTCAGAAATATGCTCTGCACAAGATTAGACGCTTTAATTATAACTTGATTATTTACACGATGCCACAATGTTTAACAGGGACAAAAATAGCTAAGGTTAGACATTGCTGCGTGGCAGTTAACTGGCTTGTCAACTAGTTCATTTAGATATGTTATGGGAATGTTTTTTAGACTGAAATAAACTAATGCCACAGAATTCCTCAAATCCATATATCATTCTTATTAGAAAATAGTGATGTTTTTTTACTGTTCCAAATTACATCACTTCCTGGAGAATGATGTCATTAAGGAACTGGCTCTTTTTGTTGTTGAGGTATGATACAAAACATTAAGAGCACATAGAAACAAAAGCTATAAACAATTTATATATATATATATATATATATATATACTCAAACACATTGTTTATAACTTTTGTTTATATGTGTATGTTTTAAAAAAAATAGTAATTTAAAAAAAATAGTTATTAGTTTTTCTTTTAAACTTTTATTCATATACATATATATATATAATTTATTATTTTTTTTTACATTTTGACTAATGTAGTACTTAAACTTAAACCCAGTGAAAATGAGAAATGTTGCCATTGCAGGTATTTAATTTTTTGTATATATTTCACCTATGTTTGTTATTCCAATCAATGTAAATGTTTCTTCAATGCTTTTAGCTTTAGTCAGTGTTTTTATTAAGTATAACTTGATTTTAATTGAAATAATCTCAGAAAAATTTGCAAACATTTTGATTAGAGAAAAAAGTAAATTAAATATTTTAGAAATAAAATATATTATTTTTAATTTGTGTGCTCCTGTTTGGGAACCGAGTAATATGATTTGCATATGTTACAATTCTGAATATAATATTTGATCCAACGTTAAGACACTGGACTTTTAAAAGGTACTTAATAGCAGAAAGGACCCGTGTGCAGATGTGTGAGATAGAGCCAGCAGGGTTGGGATGGCGCAAAGAAAGAGGAAAAGAGACTGTTTGCATATGCGGGAGTGTGTGTGTGTGTGTGTGAGAGAGAGAGCGAGAGAAGAGTGGAGTGGGGGATGAGCGAGGGAAGGGGCCGGCCCTTCACACAGATGTGAAAGATTAGGAGCGTCTCATTTTTCCAAACGCTTGAGCCGTGGAGATTGTGCCTGTCAGGACCTCATGTGGGAAATAAGCTTTGTTCAGTGTCACAGTTTCTTCTTACTCGTGTTGGAAAGATGTACGAGCGATACAAGCGGAGGTATAGTTTGTGTGCCAAAGGAGAGAGAACTCTGGATGTAGTTTTAATCAAGGTAAGAAGATCTGAAATGTTGACATTCACTGCTGTTGCATTGTGACTTTATGTAGTATAAACTGAAGGATATAAATCATTAGCAAACACTAAGATATCTTTTAGTTTTCAGTTTATTAGTTTTGTTAACAGCATAGGATTTTTCATTCATATGTATGTGTGTATACTGTGTAAACACACACACACACACACACACACTTACAGTATATATTAGAATAGATGGATAGAGCTTTTTGTGTTTAATTTTCAACTCTTTCGTTATAAAATGAATGTGGACAGCATTGCTTATTGATGTCTTACTGCAGGCTAGACCAGTTTGAGATGTTTACAATATCTCAGTTATGTCTTCTAGACATCAGGAGTCTCAGAACAGATAGCAGCTGATATCTCATTTATGACTTTTCCTATAACTTGCAGTGTTGTTCCAAGTTTTTCCAAGCTATGGTGTAGTTTCTGTTCATAGAAAGCATCTGTTCCTGCAAAACACGATGGCCATGTCTGTGGTGTTTGCAGTCAGCTGTTCTTTCTGAGCGGCCAAACGCTGTCATGTCTCATTTGTTGATTCATGGTTCTTTTGTTGGCTTGAGACATCTGACATTCCCACATCATGCCAGGCTTAAAACTGTGTGTTTGCGCACAAGGTGCAGCTTGTTCTCAGCTGTTTAATGTGGTTCAACAGACAAACACCCTGAAGCGCTGATCTGCCAGTTTGATCATTCAGTGAAGAAGACGTGTGGATTGATCGGTCTTAACAGTCATTAGCACAGATGTCGTTTCTTCCAAACCTCAAATCTTTAAGCTCTCAATAGATATTGAACTGTCTTCAGTGTCATTGCCATCAAGCTTTTGTGTATGTCAGATATTCTCTCACATGGCAATTCATGACTCATTTTCCTCTTTTGAATTTAAATGCCTGTGGTCAGAGTCACTGAGTCATTTGATTTGGTACAGTTGAAGGAGTGCATTAGAAGTCAATATAAATAATAATTTATTGTAAAATATTATTACAATTTAAAATAACAGATTTAGATTTTAATGTATATCTGTTTATAAGTTTTTTCTTTTTTAATTGGGAAAAAAAAAAATATATATATATATATATATATATATGTAATGTATTTTAAAATGTATGTATTTAATGTACTATATAATGTATATTAAAATGCAAATTACATCAAATCTCCAGAATAACTACTTGAGTTGTCACCCGTCAGTGTCACATGATCCTTCAGAAATCATTCTTGTATGCTGATTTGCTTTGCAAGAAACTATTATTATTATTATTATTATTATTATTATTATTATAAAAGTTGAAAACAGTTGTGCTGCTTAATATTTTTTGTGGAAACCAAGATACGTTTTTTTGCTTCAGAATTATTTGGCAAATAAAAAACATTTATTTGAAAGATTAAATATTTGAATATTTTGTCATTCATTTGTCACTTTTATTCAATTTAATGTATACAAATATTATTTTTTGTTTAAAATAAAACCATTCTGACCCTAAACTTTTGACCTGTAGTGTACAGTAGAACTGCAATTTAGAAGTAATTGACTGATCCTAGTACATTTTTCATACAGTGCGTTTCTCAGAATGGTTTTGAGCACCTTCCTGATGACTGGATGGCAGTTGGATTGGAGAAATGCCTCTGGGAAAGCTCAGATACAATGTTTTGACTGTAAATGGAGTTTGCACATGAGTGTGTGTGTGTGTGTGTGTGTGTTTGCGCATGCATTTGGAGGTCAAGAGCTGCATGAGTTGAGGGGCAGCTCAGTTTGGTGACAGTCTGGGAGCCGCTGCTCAAATCCTAACGGTTTCCTTTGGCTCTCAGCCTGGAGAGAATGATGGAAACGGGCCGGCGGCCAAGTGACTTCATAGCGCTGTACTGCGGCTAAAAATCACCATCTTTACAATCAACACAAACCGGAAATTTTGGAGCTTTGTGCAGTTTTAAGACGCAGATCTTGGAAACGCAAATGAACCTGTAGGAACATAGCAACGTCAGGCACAGAAATTAGACTCAAAATGTCCCACTAACTGATGAACATCATCTTATCATGCCATAAATTTGATCCCAAAACAGTTGCTTTTGTATTACAGCTTTTGTTTCCACTGCATGCATCGAGAGCCAGCGCACAGGCTGTGCATTTTCAAACCAGATGTGTTTTTATTGGGTACACTTCTGAATGCTCGGCGCTCTACAGAGTCTGCTGGCACTGCCTTTTTGGTTTCTCCCCTAGCGCCGCAAATATGCAGTGAGAACGGCAGCGGTGCCAGATTCTGGAAAGGGCACTGGGCCATGTTTGGCTCTAAGCAGACTTTAGAGTTTGGGCCCGTGTTACAGAGAGAGGTTTGAAGCGTCTTTAGAGCATCACAAAATATAGGTTGACAAGCTTTCAATTTTGTGTTTGATGTTATTCTTTTATATAATTGATAGATAGATGGATAAGGGAAAGACAGAAAGAGAGAGATCTAGACACAACAGGTGCCTCAAACCTTGCGTGAGCAAGCGTCACAGCTTAATGTGTCATGTGTTTACTGCTGCACCACGGCTCTGCATGCTTGCATTTCGAATTCAAGCACATTTGTTATAAAACATATTCAGTGACTTTGAATATTGCATTATGAACTGTAAACTGAAATGAAAGGGTTAGTTAAAATTCTGTCATTCCAAACCCATAAGACCTTTGTTCAACTTCTGAACACTTTTGTAAGATATTATTAATGACATCAGAGAGCTGACTATGACCTTTCATAGTCAGTAACACAACTGAAATGATCCCAGATCCAGAAACGGTAATAGTAAAACAGTCCATGTGACATCAGTAGCTCAACTTCAGTTTTGTGATGCTCTGAGAATACTGAAGTTGAGCCACTGATGTCACATGGAACATTTTACTGATGTTTTTACTACGTTTCTGGACCTGGGATCATATCAGTTGTTGCTGTCTGTGGAGGGTCAGATAACTTTCAGATTTCATTAGAAATATCTTATGTGTGTTCAGAAGGTGAACGAAGGTCATACGGGTTTGGAACGACATGAGGGTGAGTGATTAATGACATAATTTTTATTTTGAGGTGAGCTAACCCTCTAGTGGGAACTTGATAGATAAACTCCCGCCAAAGTTAATATGATTCTTTAGGGTCTTAATGGAAAGTTTGTAATATAGTTTGTTTTAAAATTTCTCTAAGATAGTTCTTAGACAGATCACTCTGTTCTGTGTACTTCCCCTTTAAATCTTCACGAGCTCCGCTGACTCCGCCCCTCTTTTCCGAGGTGCTCTCGGAGGATTTTTAATTAGCCATATTTATAGTGAAACTTGCTAATTAGCACATTATTAGGAAAGTCGATTTGCAAAGATTCATTAAAAGACATTATACTCACTGCTTCTGTAGGTGAGGCTGGATCATGAATGATTCACGCG
>JAUCMS010000127.1:6498853-6508967 GCA_032357445.1 Enteromius radiatus | reverse complement strand
GAAATATTTTGCACACAACATGACTTGCTTATTAGTAATTACGATGAAGGGAAAAAAATTGAGAAATAGAGGCCCAGATGGTTCCTTTTTTCAAAGGTGACTGGCTTGAACCAATTTGGGAGGCTATTGTTGTTCCATTCACATTATATGAAAGGAGGGATAAAAAGGTGACCTTTTGGCATTAAAGGTGTCATAATAAAAAATGTGTGTGCACCTAAATTTTGTGCTGGTGCACATAAAAAAATAAGTTAGGCGCACAAGTGCAACCAGCACAAAAAGTTAGTCTGGAGCCCTGTATTGATGTAATTTTGTGTTATATATAATTAGATATAGATATATAGATATTTGTTACGTTACACATTTGCTGATCTCTGTTCGTGCCATCTTTGACTCTCCTGGACAGATGGCTCTGATTTAGGTGTGTAGAAAGAATGAATGAATCCAATGAAAACATCTTGCGCACTTCATAATTAAACAAAACTTTGTCTGACTCACAGATCTTACAGCTGTGGTTCTTCCGCTTATGCCTAAACAACACGGCTCTTTTCATTTATAATCTCTTTAATCGCTTAGTTTTTTTTAGCAGCAGCAGTGTGATATCATCATCACACACACTGATGGGAACTGCTGTACTAATCACCCAGAGAGTGTGTTTGTGCTTTCTGTAGGCAGTTCATGTGTTCAGGACAACAGACGGCAGTGTTCTCCACACGCAGAGGCAGACAGTCTGAGATCTGGCATGGACGTGCTCATCAATGCAGCGTTGTGCAGTGTTAATGGCTTTAAAACTCTGCACAGCCACTTAGTTTTTCGAGGGTGTGAACATAATTAGTCCCTGGCCAGGATGGAAACGTGACCTGCTCTTGGGTCAAATCAGAAGCCATTTTTCTGGTTCCTCACGTTCTCCTGCCGTGTTCCCTCCCTCGAGGGATCCTTTGTTGACCGTCTTTCTCGCCCGTCCAATCTGGCATCACCTGTGTGACCCCGTAGCTGGGTTATAACAAAGGCGAAAGAGCTTTTTCAGTGTGCTTTCCAGCCGAGTGAATAACCATCAGCGGTGCAGGTCGCTTTAATACAGGCTTTCTATTGTGGGAGCTTTGTACAGGTCGCTGTTCAGTAGCAGTGCTGGCCGTAATTTGAGATCTGTGTAAACATTTCCAATAGACTGTATGTATTCACCCTTTCAGTGCCTCAGATCAAAAGCTGACATATAGTAGGCAAGCAGGCATGACATTATTGGGCCTCTTTAGCATAATACAGACTGAAACTGGACTTTAAAAAAGTAAATACGGTACAGAAGATACACAAGATTGCTGAGCACCGGGCTATATGTGACCTATATTAGGACTACTTTGTCTGTTATTTTGCTTAAAACAAATTAAGCACGGCAAAACACAGTCCCTCTACAGTGCTTTTACATCTGCATTGTGATAAAGGACAATTTTCATATATATATTAAGAAATATTTTTGAAAATCTTATGCTAATTGATATAAATACAGTGGAAACCATATTGAAGTTTAAGTTTTAAAAAATTTATTGAATATATATTTAATAATATACTGTATATTCTAATTGAAAGTATACATTAAAATGTATTTTGTTCCTGTTATCAAATCTGAACTTTCAACATAATTACAGTGTCATGTGATCATGAAATCATACTAATATTCTGATTTGCTGCTAAAGATTTTTATATATTTCTTCTTATTATCAATGTTAAAAACAGGGAGCCGCAATACATTTTAACTGTAACTTCATTATGCTAATCAGTTCAATGTGTCTTTGCTGAATAAAATTACATTTCTTTAAAAAATTAACCATAGAATATATTATTTTTTATTATTAATATTTTAAACAATAACAATTTCTTTCCAACTGACCAATGTTGTTTTTATGCCTTTTTATATTTTCAATAAATAGATAAATAAATAAACAAATTATTATTATTTCAAGATGTTTATTGCTATATAATAAAAGTAAGATTCATAAAAATGATCCATACTTGGTTAAGGAACTGTGTTCAACAATAAGGATTTTTTTCTACTGGGTAATATATATATATATATATATTATAATATTTGCTAATATTTGCTATCTTTTAAGTTATTTTTTCCACAAAAAATAAAACTGCAACAAGCTATATCACATAACTTCATTCATAGTCCCACGTATTTCTGAAAAACTATGGCATGTGATTAAAAAAAAATTGTTTTCAATATATTCCCAGTGATGCGTTCAAAATATTTTAAGTATTTATTTTCATAAATTCCTTTAGTAAAAACGAAACCTAATTTAATTTTACAGCACACTCAGGTGTGGCTTATCATCTTTGAGCTGGGTCTGTTTTCTATGCTGGGTTTTATCATTAGATTGCATCCATCCAGCAGTAGTTTGTTTGTATGTCTCAGCGTTGGATCCTTCTTGTTGAAGCCACTGTGGTCACTCAGGGCCGGTGGGAGGTGCTGTGTGGTCTGTGATGAGTGATATGCAGCTGTTACAGGGTCCTCAAACCACAGACCGAGCTCTAAACTCGTATAGGCTACAGTCTCTGAGCGTATGTGAGCAAAGCTGCTGCTTCTGTTTCCTTTAGCTTCCTGCATTCATTAGAAACCCTCGGTTACACTGACCTTTTCAGCAACGAAAGAGAAAAAAAAACAAAAACATTTTCATCATGACTGATGTTTATATTTGCTTTGAATGTATCAGACAGCTTTTTCCATTCATACAGTCACATGCGTAAGACCATATCTTCCTCTTTCTGTCCCCAGATCCACAGAGACAAAGACACACTGTGTTCCAGTGTTTCCCAGAAGAGACACAGCTTATCTACAGGTAAGATCACACATCCATGACCTGATATCATACTGTCGGTTATGTAAATCAATACTAATATTTACCTAGCAGCAGGGTTTAATTTTAGCTTATCAATTTTCAGCATCATTACTCCAGTCTTTAGTGTCACATGATCCTTCTAATATGCTGATTTGCTGCTTAATTATTTTTGGTCCACTATCAATCATTATTGGTACTTATTATTAATAATAACTCATAATTTGTGTTGAAAATGGTTTAATGCAATTTAAAGCATCTTTACTGAATAAAAGTATCATTATTAGTATTATTATATATTTTTTTAATCTTACACTAGACTATTGAATGGAAGTGTTTTACAGTTTTTGCTAAATTATTAAGCAGCTCCATGAGTCTCAACACTAATAATAATAATAATAAGAAGAAGAAGAATTGTTTCTTGAGCATCAAATCAGCAAGAATGGTTTCTGAAGGATCCTGTGACACCAGAGTAATGTTGCTGAAAATTCAGCTTTGTCATAACAGAAATAAATTACATTTTAAAATGTATATATTAAAATGATAAAAAGATTTGTTTTGAAGTGTAATAATGTAAAATGTAATTACAGTTAATGTTCATTTTAACATTTATTATTACGTTATTGTAATCAAAAACTATCACTTATTAATATTAATGTATGTAAACTGACATGAACTAACAGTAAACAGCATTTTTATATGTAAAAAAAAACCGGTAACGGTAATTAATGGGACCTTATTGTAAAGTGTAACCAAAGTTTGTCTTAAACAGTCCTTTTTTAATTGTATTATACTGTTTTATGTATTTGTATTATTTTTCTGTGCTTATGTTGTAAGCTTGGCATGTTAACGTCATATTCTCTCTGATTCATTGTGAGTCATGTCGCTCATGTACTTCATGTGATGAGCAGTGTTTAGTGTACTTACTTCCTCGATGGTTAGGATGCTGTCTGTGTAGGCGGTGCACAAGTAAACTTAGTCTTGTACCAAAACATTTCCACCCTCTCTCTGACCATTAGAATTAAACGGGCTGTTCTGGTTTAGTACCCTTAAGACCTCTGTACAGTGTGTAAATGACTTATTTTATGATTGGCTAGCTTCCCAGAGAGGCGGGAACTTTGTGTTGTAAACATTGGAGTGCGTCTACACAACCTGAGCCATTTTATTTCAGGTGATTTTAATTTCTTAGGAAGTACAGTATGAGATATTGAACAGATGAAGTGCTTGAATAGAGGAGCATGATGTGCTTGCAACTATTAGCTATTCTGAAGACTCTACAACAGCAGTGTCTGATGCAGAATTTTTTTCCACCTGTTGTGAACATAAGTGTCCATAGCTCACTTTTTTCCAGCTAGACGTCTCTGATTGAATCGTCTTGAACTCACAACTTTATCACCTTATCAGCTTATCATTGATCGCTGCTAAGTTTTGTAAATGCAGGAAGGGGGTTGAGATAGTTGCATGGTTTCAGATTTTAAAAACCATAATAAAAATAAATACATAAAAACATTTGTAATGAATTTGTTTTATTTTATGTTTTTATTGTTTACTTTTTTGATAAACTGCAAATGTTTTATTTTATTTAACTTTTTTAAAGCAAAACAAAGCCACATTGTTTGCAACTTCTAGGTACTAGAAATAGGGGAATTTGCATTTTGGCAATGACATTCCAGTTTCATGCTTATAGATTTTTAAAACCATCCTTAAAAAAATTATAAACATTTAATTTATGTTTTTGTTTAAATATGCTAAAATGTTTTTTTTTTATTTATTACTATTTTATTTTATTTTAATGTTTAAAAGCACAGCTTTTTAATTTATTGTAATTTTTTTATTTTATGTGCATTTTATTTTATACCTGGGATAATATATACATACTATTCGCTGACTTTGCTGTTCTCAGAGGCCTGTCATCATGTCCTGTATTTATGATGTCATTTGTTTGTCTGCAGCTGAGGTAATGATGTTTGCTTTGACTCTGAGAGCACACACACACACACACACACATAGAGACAGGGCAGCTGTGGCCAGCGAGAACGCTCCGTCACATCTCGGAAAACATGTAGCCACCTGTGTGTTGTGTGACAGCTGACAAAGCTCACACACTCGTGACAGATCTCTGAGAGCCTTCACAGTCACTCTCTTCACTTACACAGAGAGTGTGTTGCACTTTGAAAGACTAGAACAGTGAAAGCGAGAGAGAGGGAGGGAAGCGGGCGCTATTTTTCTAGGTGATGGAATCCGTTGAGGTTTATCATGATGGTTTTGTTACCCACGCGACACATAGCTCTTCTACTTTTCTTCTGAAGATTGTCAGACTTCTCTGTGGTGAACACACGTGCTGCTGTACAAATCAAATAGTTTGTTTAAGAGGACATTGGGCTTCAGTAAGAGACCTTCTTTGGACACTTTTTATGACTGGATTTATACTGGATGAACAAGCAGTTTTTTTTTAGCACACAGCTTTTTAAGGTAGCTGTACGTATGTCTGTCATCGTGTGAAACTGTGTGTGTTTTTTTTGCAGAGAGTTCAGAGTATCCAGAGTTTCACACTTGCAACTCAGAAACGGTCACATTTCGAGACTCAGGAAGCGATACAGATGGATTTCTCAGTCCTGACGCTGGAGAGGACAACATCTTCAGAAAGGTGAGAGAAAGATTTGTAGCTTTTCTGAAGAAGTGTGAGTTGTTTGCAAGATTGGGCATTGTGTGGTTGCTTACTGTATAAGTCATTATTTCATTTTGTATATTTCTGTATTAATTTTATAATTTATTATAATTTTATTTTATTTTTTTAAATTTTGGATTTATTTTGATTTTATAATAATAAAAAAAGATCCCTGTCCACCAGAAAGAATTGTTAGTCTGCTCACTTAAAAAAAAAAAAATAGAGCATAACAAACTGCACGATTTGAAGTTCCATCCATGTCTGCACCAATGTGCAAGATGACTCATGCACATGAGCTTTGAAAAGTCCCTAACTTTAAGTGTGAGGAATAATAAAAGTGATTCCTTATCAAATGTTTTCATGATATGATGATGCTTTTGTAAGGACTAAAAGGACAAAGGACTAAAAAAAACAAAAGCTTTCCATGTAATATTTCAATAATTATTTCTAGCATTTTATTTTTAAAAAATGGTCTGTTTCTACTCATTACAAGATTAAAAAAAAACAATGGAATAAAATAGTTTTGATTAATATCACGATTATGGACCAGTTTTCAGAATGAAGAGTAATAATGGCAAATTCAGTATGCATATATGTATTTTCTTATTTAATTCAAGAATTTAATTTAATTTTTGTCATTTTATTTTGTTTAACCATCCATCATAAACCCCAGTTTTAAACCCCCTGCTTTTACAAAAAACAATAATAACCACATAAAGCAGAGAAAAAAATTCTGAATTATGATCCACATCTGGTTGATGCACGCTACGCTGGTCATTTTTGTTCACGTGACATAAATTCTGGGTTTTTCTGGTGATTTTTAGGACACCTAAATGTTAAAATCCACCAGAGGGTTTTTTTCCACTGGATCACATGGTTCTAAGTTCTCTAGAACACTTTTAAACCACACACACACACGCATATAAACCACCCCCTCTGCTTCCTCACACACATGCTCAATAGACGCAGTTTCAGGGGCACATGAATAGAGGGCTTTCATCCCCCCCAGAGCACCGACAAAACCCTCAGTGTGTGTCAGAAGCTCAAATCCTCTTCACCTTGTCTCTCACAGCACAATAGACTCATCAGAACCTCACACTGAGGAAGCTCACAACTGCTTTACGTTTAGGTGTGTGAGATCATAGATTACGGTTTGTGTGCGTCACAAGGTGCCGGGATGGATGAAAATAAGGAGTCTGTGAGTGTGTGTGTTAGTGTGTAGACGTCTTGGTCGGTCTAGCAGACTCATTTCAGCCTGCTGATGATTCAGTGACATACTTTTTCACTTCAAAGTGACAGACAGCAGTCTGAGAGATGCACACAAGTACTAAAGTCGAAGTACTAAAATGAGTAACACTTACTTAAAAACCACAATTCTATATTTTTGCAAATCTGTTTTATCAAAAGTTGTTTTTGTTAAATGAAATGAAGCTGAAATAAAGTATAAATATTAGGTTAATAAAACATAAGGAAAGTAAAATAAAATAAAGTAAATATAAAACAAACAAAAAAGATGTTTGTGTGTGTGCATATATATGCATATTGTATGCTGCATTGAAAACTAACTGAAATAAGTTCTAAAGTTAATACAGTTGATTTTAAAAATAAATTTAAAGCTAAAGAAATATCTAAAAAAAAAATGCTTGTTATTATTGCAAAACATTCAGGAAAATGTTGTTATTGGTATCTAAAGCTCAAGCTTTTAACTTGAACACAAATTAAAAATGTTACTTTTGGCAGCGAAGTGAAATAAAATAAATTGACACCCCTTACGTGATGCCGCTTCCCGGTGCTATGACACCAAAACAATAAAACGCATTACAAGCAAAGCATTTGTTGCATCCAGTGGGGACATAATTATTGATAATCATGATTAGGACTGGGTTTTTATGCATCACATTGCATTGCGCCTCGTAAACATAACACCATGCCTGCATTTGTGATCAGAGTAACAACAAACAACAAGCACGCCACTGCATTAAACTCACATTTGAATAGTAAGTAGCAGTTTCTTTTAATAAGAAAACATAACTTACCTAAAGGCTGTGAGTCAGAAGCACCAGATTGTCCTTGCAGAGTAATAATATTTACACTTTATAGTCTCTGTGCACAGCCAGCATAGGCTAGTTGAAAGTTCAAATGGTATTATACGACCCCTTTATTGTTAAAAAGTAATGCATAAAAACCAAAAACAAATAAAAACTGCACCAAAAACAAGTACAAAACAAAATTATGAAACTTAATAATTGTATATTATTATATATTAAAACAGCACTGACTATATAATCCAAATATTTCTGTCATAAAGAATATTTTTAAATCTTTTTTTTTTTTCCTGTCACACAGTGATGCAGTTTTTTAAATGATATATGTACTTAAACAACTCCAAAAATGCCATTAAGAGTGTCTTCTTTTGCCCACTTTCCAATTATCATTAACTAGGTATAGCCTAGTTATTTTATACTGTAGTACTTTGCTGAGTAATGTTTTCATCTGTTTTGTTAATTTGTGCAGGAGGCAGTAGTTGGAGGCGACAGCACGAGTGAAGTGTCCGTCTCCTGCTCCTCCACAGACGACACGGCCAGCGTGGGTCATCCCAGCTCCTCGGCCGAGAGCTCAGAGGAGGTGCGGCACGGAGCCGAGGCAGAGGACGAGGCCAAAGACAGTTTAACGGAGGTGCCGCTGCCAGCCTCTCTCTCCCGCTCCACCGTTCGCTCGCTCTCTCCCATCCGTAGACACAGCTGGGGTCCCGGGAAGAATCAGGGAGGGCAAGAAGAGATGAACCAGCGCAGGTACCTGAGATCACGTCTGTTATTACGAACGTTAATATTTTCTGCTTTGTGGAAACTAAATTAAATTTAAATTAGTGCTGTCAAACGATTAACCACGATCCAAAGTAAATGTTTTAGTTTGCATAATATATATGTGTGCTGTGTGTATTTGTTATGTGTATATGCACACATACATACATATACACAGTATGTTATGTATACACAAACTTTTATTTTGGATGTGATAAGTCTCAGTTAATTGTTTGACAACATTATTTGAAATGAGAGTATTTAATATAGAAATTATAAAATATTTTGAAAATTGTATATTTAAACATTTATAGTGGCTTTAATTAATAATGATAATAATATATTATAAATATTGCAATTCAAGACTCGTAATGGTAATAATACGGGATATACAGACATATACAATTCAAAGTTTTGGGGTTGGTGAGATTTTTTTTTTTAATTAATTAATTTTTTTAGATGCTTTTGTAAAAATTCTTTTGTAAAAATGCTCACAGAGGCTGTATTTATTTTCTTTAAAATACAGCAAAAGCAGTAATATTGTGAAATAATATTTTAGTTTAAAATATCTCTTTTCAATTTAAATATATTTGAAAAAGTAATTTATTTCTGCTATGAAAATGCTGAATATTTAGTCCTTAGTGTCACATGATCATTCAGAAATCATGCTAATATGCATTTGTAAGTGCTACAGCAATATAGTAAACGAATGATGGAAATGTACGTCTTATTTCAGATGACTGCCCAAAATATATTTGTGTTTATGTTTTTGAGGCCCTGAATTCATTCTCTCTCAGTGAACACTGAGCGCTAATGCATTAGCACCTTAAACACAACACAACAAAACATGGCATGCTCTAAAACACTTCTCCATCATGTGACATCTTCACGCCTTTCCAAGCTTTCTCACTGTTCCCTCTGTTACTCATTTGCATTCACTTTTTTTTGAGAAGCAATTCCATACTTTACTAGTTTCACTTTTACTTTAAAGAGACTCTTATTATCTCTCATATTTCCATGTCATCTCATCCCTCTCATCATCTTTCCATTTCCAGCTCTGTACGACGTACAGGAGAGGAAAAGCCTGTGTTTTACCGAAGAAGGTATCCTGTTTTCTTTCATATTCTATATGAGAGTATTTTGAGATGTCCTGCAGTATCTGAAATACTTATAGAGTGCAAAAGTGATTCCCATTTGCATCGCAGTACTGAGAATTTGCCAGTTACACCCAATTTATTTATTTTTTTTTTTGTGGTTTAAAAAATTAATTTATTAAAAATAAATAATTGCCAAACTCTAAATTCAAAAAAGCTATTCATTTCCTCTATGCATCCTCTCTAGTAAAGTAACACAGTATTTGTTTATTTAAACAGTTTGATTTTTATAATTAATTATTTTGAATTCAGACTTTTCAGAATTTATTCATTTTTATGTATTAAATATATATATATATATATACTGTATATATATATATATATATATATATTTTTTTTTTTTTTAAATATCAAAACACACACATATGCATATACATATATATAATATAATATAATATAATATAATATAATATAATTTTAACAATTCATCGTAATTCAAAAATTGTTTTTTATAATATATATAATTATTAAAAAAAAGAAAAAAAAAAAGGTTTTATTTATTTATATTGTTATACTTTTTGTTATTCACATATAATTCATTAAAATGCATCTAAATTTTTTTTGTTTTGGTTGAATAAATTTTAATAAAATAAATTTTTTTCCAAATATATTTTAAATTTTTTTTATGTGTCTCTTCACACCCCTAATACATATACATAT